>VXBW01007863.1:1560588-1693419 GCA_013400375.1 Thinocorus orbignyianus | reverse complement strand
GAGAGGTGTCCCTGCCCATGGCAGGGGGGTTGGAACTTGATGATCTCTAAGGTCCCTTCCAACTCTAACCATTCTATGATACTATGATTCTATGACATGCCTTCCAGCCCCTTCATGTGCTTTGTTGCCCTCCTCTGGATGCATTCTAGTACCTTAATATCCTTATCAAGTTGCGGGGCACAATTTACAGGATCGCATCCCCACACTGTGTTCCTCCACAGTATAAGAATGCAATTAGTACAGCTATATTGTTTCAGAATGTGCTATGTCAGCATTCATTTGCTTTGCACAGCTCTTGGCAGAGAGGAGGCATGGGCTTTAAACGCACTGGCTACTAGTTTGTTTTTAAGCATAACTCAAAGCCTAGGTTTTAGCTCCTAAATAATTTGGAATCCTTGCTACTAAGAAATTGCCTTTTTCCTAAAAGCCCTCTGGACGAGGGTGCACTCATGGCAAGGGAATTAGTCTCTAGTCTCGCTCTGCCTGATGATCTATCAGATCCATGTTTGGGCCTGTCTCATCACGCAGTGTGCATCAAAATATTGAGATTCTTTATCTGGACAGACATACTCTGGCAGCTTTCTGCTCTCATTGCACCAGTTTTGCAAACTAATTACTATGTACATGCTAGAAGATTGGGTTTTATGGTGTCTCCTATTAATATTTTTAAAAAGTTCTTTTGTATCTGAATAACCTCATGACTAATTTCATCACACTGACAATCTCAGATAGCTTCAGGTGGGTATATAAAAGCAAAATCTTCAGTCCTTTGGAGCTATCCTAGAGGTGTGTAGGGACTTCTACAGAGATAACAGTTTCCTTTTAGTGCCAGATGGCCACCTGGCCTGCTAACCCACACCAGCATTATCAGCAACAACCTTCCTCTTCACTAAACACCCACAGAATTCATTTAAAAACTCACTAACTTTTATTCACACTCTTCAAGAGTAAAGCATATCCCTACAGCCAGCATCATCACCACAAAACGGATCACCCTGACCCTACCAGTGTTTTGCCTCTTGTAGCTTTTTCACTGTCAGCTGATTTGGTACTTTCTCCCATTAAACTTCCAAAATGGAAGCCCAGTCGATGCCAGCTGTGATTATTTTCTTTCCTAGGAGGTAGACATCTATTTTGAAAGTTCCTGGACTGACATCACCAGCTTCATGCTCAGAGCCCACCCACAGCATGTCCCCTGCTCAGCTAGCCAGTGGAAGGCTGGATCTGTTGGTCATGACTGCATGGAGCTGGACTCCAGCCAGCTGCTAATGGATAAAAGCCTAATTAACATATCTCTCAAGCTCCACCCTTCCATGCATTGATGTCAACAAACCTATGAAACCATGAAGTTCATGGTTAGGTCTTTTAAATTCAGGTTGCACAAAAGCATCTTTCAAGAAATGTAGGTTTCCAGTTCACATCATATTCTGGATTTCACGGCGTCTCAATAAAGTGATGCCTACCAGTTGCTGCTCCTGATTGAACCAAGAAAAGCAGTGAGCAGAGAAGATCAAAACCTCAAATGGGACATCTCAATCATGGTGAATTAAGGCCAGAACTAAAAATTTGAAGTGTGTATTTATGTAGGAAAAAAAATAATAATGACTGTAAGTATTCATTTTGCCAGAACATAAGCAGCTAGGACCAAAGTCACTTTTCTATACATTCACTACAAGACCATAATTTGCATTCAAGCTTTTGAACAAGCTACCACTCTTCTTAAAGGTAGAAGTTGTGCAAATGTAATTTAACTTAAAAATTTCTTTTTAGACTTGTTTCACATTTCAGAAAAAAAAAAAAAAAACCACAATAATTTCTTTGTTGTTATTACTTTTAGATCTCATGTATAATATCCTGCAGAACATTAGTCTCTGTAGAAATTTTTCAGACATTAATATTTGGGAATAAAAACAACAGAATCTTGTTTACAGCTCTAATTACAGCACAATTTTTTTTTATTTTATTTTTTTTAAGATTTTCCTAACCCAACCACACTGCACTGTGAGAGTGACTAAGTTAAATTCAGCATGTTCTGAAGATCTAGAAAGATCTAAACAAAGAGCAAACAACTTTCTTCAGTCAGTAAAAGCACAAGGTCCTAAATCCCAGCAACTACACTAAGCACAAGCACAGCCGAAGTTGGACTTTCTGCATCACTGCCAAAGTAGCCAAAATCCTGCTGGGGTCAGGGGGAGGAAGGTCATACTGAGTCCTTGTGCTGTTTCTATCCACAGCCTGCGGCACATCTCTGCACAGGCTCTTCCAAGCCTCCCACAGCAGTCACAAGACTGAGGGCTTTCCCTCATCCTTCTGATCTTTTAACACCCTTGCTAAATGACTGGATCATCTGTGAAGCAATCTAAACAGATAGATACTAAATAGGAAAACATAAACAGTGCCATTCATCCACCTGTGCTATGACTTATGCAGCAACTACCACTTTCACACCTGAAGAGCTTAAAGCTATAGTGGTACATCTTCTCTGCGTGGAAGAGGCAGCCAGCTATTAAGTAACACTTCAGTATTCCCACAGAAGACCATCAGTGGGATGCTGGGGTCTTGCTTTGTCCCACCTTCTGGTCCTTGACTAAATATTACCATAAAAGAAATAACGAATTATATATGTATGAAGTCTCTCAGGTGTCTTTTCCTATTTTCACTGCTCAGAATTTAAAAGCAGACATAATTCCAGTATCTTAAATAAAAAAGAGTAAGTGAGACTACTTAGGAAAATAAATGTTAATCAGGTGTTTTTCCATCCTCTTAGAACAATTCATATACTTTTTTAAAATAAAAAATTTGATGTCTTAATAGCAAAAACTGAGCTTTTTTTTATTGCAGTGTTCATTGAACAACTTTATTTCTTGACTTTGGCCCTATTCTAGTACAGAAAACCTAACTGAATGAAGACAGCGTTGCTCTCATTTCTTCCAGAAACTGCCAAAGTAGACACACTGCAACCCAATGTGGTAATATCCATACCATATACTTCCTCATAGCACGATGTCTCATTGACAGAGCAGCCTATATTCAACAGTGTGGCCTCTCTACTAGTGGCTGAGTCAAAGAGCAACAGGAGTATTTTCTTTCATCCCCAATCATACTGAAAGCACAGATTTAATCAGCTGTGTGCTGACTGCTGTATCACTGTTTACTCCATGTCCTTGCTTGTGGGTTACTCCTCTGATCTCTAACAGGATCCATCAGGGTCTGCCAAACTTCAGCTGCTTGAGTCTCATTCACGATACCTCCTCTCACAGGAGCTCGCAATGCTCATCACAGGAAGCCGTGTAAAATTCAGCTACAAGAGCATCATACGCCTGCTAAAATCCAAGAGGGACGAAATGAAACCTCAGATGACAGTGGGCAGATCTCAGTTTCAAGCAAAACAGCAGCCACGCACTTCAGGGTGAAATATAACCAAGGAATAAATCCCCAGTGCTGGGAATAACTGAGAACAATTTCCAGAGCCAAATACCTGCTTTTATCATTTTGTATTTTCATAGGTTTCATATTGAGTTTCTCTCCTCTTATTCAGCAGCAGAAAATTTATAACAGTGGGAGCATTATTATTTGTTATATTTCCTTAAAGACTCTGTTTGATTTAAACAGTGAAAAAAACAAAACAAAACAAAAATCCCTGCTTCTAAATTTATGAGTTAGTGCTAGAGGCTGTCATTTTTTTTTCAGAAACGTATCGAAGTGGCTAAGAGAGATAATCAACTCTGTTCCAACATTAAGATATTTTAATGCTATTTCCCCTAACAACTCAGCCTGAGGCTGTAGTACGTTGTCAATCCTACACCATACAGTATGGGGTACACATGCAACCAAAGGTCAACATTGTTATGGGTGGGTAATAAGCAGGCATCTTCCCATGGGAGATGTAAAATTTCTAACCCAGAACAGACAGGCAGAAATGTTGGGGGCAGAACCCCCTTGTAAGTTATATATATGTGTATTCAGATAACGATTAAGGCTTATAGGAAATTTCATATATAAGGTTGCCATCTAGGAGTAGCATGATCACCCACAGAGACAGAAAACAGCCATGAACAACTGAATTATGCCCTTCCAATGGATATAACTCTCACTGCTGTCATGCCCTTAAGACCCAATTAGCTCACACTGGATAATGACCAATGTCCTGAAAATACGCTCATCGTTGAGAGTAATTTCAGATTTTGCCATCAGAACCTTAGCTAGGCTAATAAACTATTCCACTGCAAGGCTGATATAATTAGCAGCAGGTCTACTGCTAAGATAGCAAATGTTAACACTTCTGAGGGAAGCTGCAAGAGGATACTGGGGCTAAAGCTTTTGTCACAGTACTGTCAGTAAACTTACACTTTTAAGAAGTTTGCCACAGATTTTTCAAGAATGAGGATCTTGCATGTCATCTCCCAACACAGCATATTAGGAGCTTACTACTAAAAACCAGTAAGTTTCTGATTTATTTCACATCAGATTCATTTAGATGTCTCTAATTTTCACTACATTAAGTGAAATGTGCAAGAGGGTTGATCTAAAACCTGAAAGCCTGGATCTGTGACAAGGTAAATACATTAAACAAGACAATACGTGCTCTGGGTTCACAGTTAAGACACCCCATCAACAACCTAACCCTAACAGCAGGGACCGTTTTGCAAAATATGATAAATGGAAGACATAGTGGAAGTTGCAAAAGCAGTCATCAACTTCTAAGCTCATAAAACAGGTACACATGGATGCTCTGAGCTCCTGTGCACAATTTAGGTACAGTTTGCAGTATGATGATGAGTACTGTGGAAGAAGCTGAACGAATTGTAACATATCTTACTATATTACTGGCCAGATTACTATCAGGTTACTAAATTCACTTCTCTGTTTATTGTACTCATCAATATACTAAACTTCAGGTTTACTGAATTTGAAATTTAGATCTATAACTCCTTTGCAGAGAGATTAGATATCTCATTCTGAATCTTAAATCAAAATATGGCAGGCTCCTAAATAAACAAGAGCAATTCCCAAAAGATTCTACAGAAGAGTAAGTAATATTTCACATGGGCATTGATTTCACTGAAGGAAGTCCTAGGAATCATAAGAAAATTCAGGTCAATAGACCCCAGAATTTTAGCTCAATGCCTGATCAAAAAAAAGCCAGCTGTGAGCTCAGACTAGGTTGCACATGGTTTTATCCAGTTGTGTTTCAAAAATATCAATGTATGCATGAGTGGACACCGATGGTACGACCTTTCTGGGCAACCTGCTCTGCTGCCATGTCCACCAGGACCTTCTTCCTGGAGCCGCTTCCTAGCCAGTCAGCCCTAGCTGGTGTCAGTTCAAGGCTCCTTCCTTCCCAGGTGCTGGACTGCATTTGCCCTCACTAACTTTCATAAAGTTCCTCCCAGCCAGTCTAGGTCCTTCTACTAGATGCAGTCCTGCTCTCAAGCATATTGACTCATTCTCCCTAATTTGGTGTCACCTGCAAACATAAGAGTGTTCTCCATCATGTCATCCAAGTCACTAATAAATATGTCAAACAGGACAAGCTCCAGTACAAACTCCTGTATTACTCCACTCAGAGTCAGCTTCGGCAGAGCACAGCCCCACAGATCTAGCTCCTAGGGCTGATCATCCAAACAGATGTATTTTTATGCTTCTAGTTAACGATGCATCCCAAAAAAATCTTGCAGAAATGTATCATTCATCTGTAAAGTAGATCTAGAAACATATAGAACAAAATAAATAAATAAATAAATAAGCAAGCTACCAGTTCAATACTTCTAATAGTAGTCCAATGGACTAGGCCAGAACAAAAGTAAGGCACTATTTAAGGTATTCACACTGCTCTGTTCTTTGCATAATAGTCCAAAACACTTGTACCATTTCACATTATCAACTATCATCAATAAACAAGAAAACCTGGTAAAACATTATATCTACCCACAAGAAGCTTGGGTGAAGCCTTGCAACTAGTTTACATTTCAGACACCTACAAATGTACGACTATAGAAATTCTTCTGCCTCCAACTGAGTTCCTAAGGGAAACATGGGTAAAAGCATATCTTTAAGTGTGCATCTTCCCACGTCATACCAATGATTCCAAGTATAAATCAAAGTCATTCTGACTGAAGTACTAAACTTTCATAGCCTTTAAACTAACAGATAATCATTGTCTTGTTAATGTTCCTTGAAGCCAATAATACCCAAAAAGTAAATACTTAAGAGCAATTGAAAGGCTTGTGAAGAAATACTAATTTTTAAGTATCAGCACTTATGACTAATGCAGCTTACTATCATATCAAAAGAATAGTGTAGGGTACCGTGATTACTTCTTGTTGCTACAGCTACCAACGTAACCCCACTAACTTCAAGGTTACTAGAAAACAAATAACAAATCAAGTTGCAAATACATTCCACGTCAGCAAACTTTTGATTAGATCATATGGAAGAGCCATGATTTTGGTCCTCAAGTTAAATTGGTCTACTTTAAAAAGCTAAACTATTTAACTAGTGAATGGTCTGTATCTGAGCATGTTCCTATCTTAGAAATAGCAATCGACTCAGTACGGTGGTAGGGAGGAAAGGTTGGATTCAACAGGAACATATGCAGGGAAGACCCCTGTCTTCAACGTTTGCCAGTAATGTCAATCAAGAATAAGTTTGCTCAGGACTCTAAAGACAAGTACACATCAAAATACTTGCAAAGTCAGGTCAGCCACAAAGAGATCAGTAAAGCACACATTCATATATATTGTTGGGGTGCTATGCTGATATATAATATATTTAAAAAACAAAAAGTCAAAACAAGTTCTGCATTAGAAATGCCAGAAGACAGTTGCATCCACTTTTTCATGCATTCAGCCCATCACCTCATATACTGTGTCCAGCTCTAGAGTCCTCAACACAGGAAGGATATTGACCTGTTGGAATGGCTCCAGTGGAGGGCCACAAAAAGGGATCAGAGGGGTAGTGCACCTTTCACATGAAGACAAGTTGAGGAGTCGGGATTGTTCAGCCTGAAGAAAAGGCTCAGGGGAGACCTTATAGCAGCATTCCAGAACCTGAAGGGAGGGCCTCAGGAGAGATGGGAAGCAGCTCTTTGTCAGGAAGTGTACTGATAGGACAAAGGACAATGGTTTTAAACTCAAAGGGGGGAGATTGAGATTAGATGTTAGAAAGAAATTCTTTACTGTGAGAGTGGTGAGGCACTGGAACAGGTTGCCCAGAGAAGCTGTGGATGCCCCATCCCTGGAGGTGTTCAAGGCCAGGCTGGATGGGGCTTTGAGTAACCGGCTCTAGTGGGAGGTGTCCCTGCCCAGGGCAGGGGGGTGGAACTAGACAGTCTTTAAGGTCCCTTCCAACTCTAACCATTCTATGATTTTATGATTTAAAGAGGACCAAAAAAGCAATAAAGCAGGGGCGGGGGGCAGGAGATAAAACCAAGACCTATATTTATAATCACCAGAATCACATAAATTAAGAAAATCAGATTTTTAACAGAGGAAATTGCAGTTTTCCCAGAACTGTTCTTTCTGAAAGTATTTGGAAGAGGGATCGCAAAAGACATACAGGAAGGGATAAAAAAAGAACATTTCATTGTCTTGCCTCTAACACATGTTAAACACAAAATGGGAGGGAAAGCCAAGGCAGCTCGTACAAGCATGCTAGAAGTCAGAAATTAAGAGTTCTGGAAAAGTGGCAAACATTCAACAAAAGACAACTTGTGTCACTCAAGATCTGTGTTAGGGCAGACTGATGTATATGTTCATCACTAGATGATATATTCTGATCAGAAAAGGAAAAAATCTTCAAATTTTTTAAATTGTTAAAGGGATGGACAATAAGCGTAGCCATACTCTTAGTCATAACAGGAGCTTGTCAAAACCATCTGCACATTTTAACACCAGAGAGGAGTAATTCACAGAAACCTTATGCAAGCACATCACTCAACATATATGCCTTCTCAGATATTTACAGTAATCATGTTTCCAAAGCACATATGATGGCAGAACATATATGAATATTAGCCTCAAAAAAAAAATAATAATCCATCTCTCCAAATCCAATTGAAATACAAACCCTGCCTGGAGAGCAACAGGGCCAAGAGCTGCTTTTCCTCCACTCCACAGTTCAAACTACCATTAGACCATAAAGGCCCAAGAGATCAAAGGAAAAATAGCATCACCTCAAAGAAGCTCATGTTTCTTGATCACACCTCACGGTCGGGCTGCTGCAGCCAGATTCCACCAAATGGCAGGAACACAGCTTAGCAGCAGCGCCGTAATGAAGCTGAGGCAGAAGTACATCTGAGCACAGATACCAGCTCAGTTGCTTTCTCTGCTGAAGACACAGCCTCTGTTCGGATCAGAGAGGATTTTGTACAGTTTGTTCCCGGCATGTTACAGGGACAGCTCACACCACGAGCAGGATTTACTGGTAGGGGGCAAAGATGACAGAGGGAGAGGGGAAGAGTTCTCGGATCCTTCCGCAAGGTCACCAGTAGCAGGTGTCTAATAGGAAAATTAGACATGAGGAAGAAACACAAGGTTTTAAGCATAAAAATCTTGTGCATGCTGAAGAATTATCAATGGGTGAGGTCAGAAAGGCAGGCAGGAGCTTTCAACCTTACTGCTAGTGGAGTGCAGGAAAAGAAAAAAAGAAAAGTTAAAAAAAAGAAGAAGAAGAAATTAGATTCTTAAGACTCCAGCCCTTTCAAGCTTCCTCTTGTGAGCTTTTTTTGATTACCAGCAGCCCCCAGTGGCAAACCGCTGTGAAGGAACAGTCTGCAAATTTTTCTGTATCTCCACTTGGATATAGTGGACCCATCAGAAAAAGTCTCCAGAAAGAGATGACTGGTGTTACCTTGGCTTAGAAGGTCTTGTCTTATCCTGTGGTTTAGACTGAGTAAGTGGATTGCTGACGTTCTGACATTCAGCCAGAATCTGAGGCTTCATTTCAACATGTCTAATGGAGGAAATGGACTGGCAGAAGAGCCAATGTGTGGTCTCAAAAAAAATTGCTAATGTCTCAGTCTCTATTTTAAACTTAGTTCTGTTCTAGTCACCAAAAGGAGTAGTTCTAGCATCAGAGCTAGCATTCCACTGGTCTCATCTCTTGATTGAAGTCATAATGGGACAGGTTACCTCTAAATGGTGAGTAGGAAGTAGAAGAAAGATCACCTTCCAAGGATGACAGCCTTTAAAGAGGTTTTAGTAGTTTTCCTGAAATAGTCCTGGAAGCAATGCTTCCAGCCTTATTTAGTGTAAGATTTAAATGCCTCTGAGGAACTGCACTCTCCTCCCAAGCAACAGAGGCAATAAGAGCATGCATGTGAATTTCAGAAGCAACTGCAACACATAACACCAGGTTAGAAACCTGCCAGGAATATCAAAGCCATATGATGATCGCCTAGTTAAACAAACACATTGAGCTTTGTTCCCAGGAGTGGCAGGGGAGGACTCTGACAAGAGAACTTCCCAGATGTCCAAATATAGGTTATTAGAAGACATAAAGCTGTACCCGTAGTCAAAGAAGAAGGAAGCACAGCTGAGTTACTTATGCCACAGGCTGAGAGGAATTGATGAGAAACACACTGCCTATAGTAGTTGTAGGAGGGTAGTTGCATACACAGTGCCTAAGGGCAGTATCTTCTGGCTTTCAAGACTCCTGCAAAGCTACACCACAGTAAAAACATATCCTAACACTTCAGGAAAAAACTTCTGACTGACAATAAGCACAAGAGATACACAGTTGTGAAGACAGAACTCAGAAGAGACTACAGTAACTGCTAGAATTAGAGACTTGCGAAATGTCAGCAAACAAGTTCACAGTGAACTCCAGGAAGCTGAGGAAAAGGCATACAAATAATTCACTGAGTGGAACAGGAAAAGTGTAAAAAAAAAATAAACAAAAACAAAAACGTAAAAATATGGAGTTTGCACAAGATCCATGGTAAAAAAGTTAAAACAGAAATGCAACACAAGTACAGTACAGAAAAGCTATGACAAAGTTCATAGGAAAGACTTTAAATATAGAATCAAATCTAATAAAGATGACAAGAAAATTATACCTATCCTTGCAAACCAAGGGAAAGCACATAGCAGCAAGAAAGCAGGCAGTCCCAGAAGATGAAATATTTTATGCATATGACAAAACTAAAAAGAATGAGAACAGTTTTAAATCAGAGTCTAGTATCAACATGAAGGACGTGTTTGTGTGTAACAGGCACAAAATAGATAACACAAGTAAATGGCTTCAGAGACAGCAATGGAGATCAGAATTGCATCTTCTCCTCTGCTAGAAACAGCCAGGAAAGTAAAACACAAAACAAAAGAAAAACAGTGTGAGTATCTGGTTGAAAGCAGAGCTACATACGGTGCCATACAGATTGCACTGTTACCTGAATAGGTATGAGCATTACAGCACACATCTTTCCCTAAAAAGATTAAGTCAATTCAAAAGTCACTTACCTTCATACATTGTAAAAAATATCTTCTGAAGTTTTTAACTCTGCAAACTGTGCTGCAGTTACCCAGTGGTCACAAATAATTGGGTCCCACTGAAACTGTGCTAAAAAACTATCTGAAATACTTCAATGAGGAAAAAGGGATCGTTCAGCTTACACTCCCACAGCTCTTAAGTGTCCATGCCAAGGTTACTTCTGCTGAGGGAACAAATCATTGCCTAAATGGGGAAAAAAAATAAAAATCTGGCCAATAATTAAACTTGCACCAAACCACTGGAATAGTTTTCAAAAGTGTGAAGTTGTGCACAGGAAGTATCACCGACAGAGTGGACTTTAGAGTAAAGTCACTGCTAGCACAACTGCAAGGGAAAAAGTAATCAAAGGATATATTGCTGACTTCTGCAAGACAGTCTTGTAGCAGAGAAGAATAGCATCTGAACAAGAACATGAACTGTTAAACCAAACCAGTTTCAGGCCACTTCAAGGTACCAGATAGGAATAAAATAAATGATTATAAAGAAAAACACAAGGCAAGATTTATATCAATTCCATTGCATAGTCACACACCGCAGAAAAAACCAAAAACCTGATACTCAAGAACATTTGAACTCTCAAGGGGATTTGAAAAATACTTCAGTGTTACATACAGTGAGATGAAACACTTTGGCTGTCTACTATAAAATACTTCAAAAGTTTCTCAGAAGTATGTGGGAGTCACTCCAAAATAGAAACATTTATCTGGAGGCTCTAAAGACATGGTCCGTTCCCCAGCAGGGTCATGACTGTTCAAGACCCAACACAGAGCTCTGATATGTACTGGGGTACCCAGACTAAGCAACAGGCTACAGCCATGCTGAAACATGCAGCAGATTTTCAAGCGTAGGAGGAATCACCTATTTTACTACAAAAAGCACACAATAGCATCCTTATCCCAGACTATTATATACAAACCTGGGAACTTAAAAAAAAAAATAAATAAATCTATCAGACATTACCTCAGTGACCACTGTAATCAAGGCAATGAACCATTTTGTCAGCCACAAAATCTGAAAATGTGAAGTATCATTACAGTAAACTGGGCTTCCCTTGTCTTTGAGCGATTTACCTGGAAATGGGAAGTCAGACATATCACACATCATTTCCATAACACAGAAGTCAGTCAAATGGCAAAACTGAATAGCAGTTAATATTGTTATGGCTATTCAAGATGAGGGGGAAAAAAAATGTGTGGCAGGTCATTGTTAACTGAAGAAACTGATAAAATACTGCAACACCAGAAGAAGCAAGCGTAAAGCAATTTCTGTGTGACAATACAACATGTACTCTGCCATCTGCCAAACACAGGTGATGGTTTGTGCAGTGCTGAGATGCACAAGAACAAAGCTCCTAAATACAGCAGAAGAAAGGCGGGTTGCCAGAAAGGTTCAGTGACTACTTGCATTAATAGGACAATGTAGATCTTATTGGTTTTAACAGGACATTAAACAGTTTATACATATATAAAGCATTTCTCTTATGCTCCTTATAGTGTCTTTGACAGAGATCTCAAAGGAGACAAGTTTAGCAACAGGTAAGGCCTATGGCAGGACAATATAGAGCACAGATTATTTTTCCTGGAAGCACTTGATGAAAGCATGAGAAAGCATGCAAAGCAAAGGAGACAGCCTGGATGTTAACCATTTTGGCTTTCTCCCTTTTAACATCTAACAATGAATAAATTGCAAATAACAAAATAAATATTAAAAAAAAAGCTGTATTTAATCTGAAAAGGTGATAAGAAAATAATTTTAGGTCAGAAACTGGACTTTATTGAAGCTATTTCCTAGAAATGTATGATTATTTTCAATCCAAAACTTCTATAAAACTTGAAACAAAATAAATAATTTCCCCATTTATAAGTAGGTATAACCACCCCTTGATATGTACAATACCTAAGAAATAATGTAAATACATCAATGCTTTATTTACTCACCACCTATGTACAGTCTCACTAGATGTTAATTAAAACATTAAAATGTCCAGTGTACTTAACTAATTTGAGCAGAAGCTAGATGATGTGACCTCAGATTCAAGCCTTGGGCTATGTAAAGACATGTCCTTAATATGCTGCTGAAATACAGTGTTTGTAGCCTATGAAGGTTACAAGCCCCACGTAGCACAGCACTCTGCATTCCACGATCTCCACTACTCCACTTGTGCACTGCAGCAGAAGTGGGGGAGCACAAGCCTGCTCTCAGCAATATGCATTTGTGGTTGTGTACAGGATGATAGCAGAACAATACGCTGCTTCACAGAAATGGAGATCTGCTATCAAGTGCCTTTTTCCTTCCTTTTTAGTTGTAAGCCACTAAGCCACAGAAACATCGTGACTCTATGTCTGATTGCTGCAAGAGTATCAAAAAGCACCTTTGAAGTGTCATAATCTGTAATTTAAACCTGTAATACATCTTTATACAATAGACTGCAACATCTCTTTACAGGCAGAAGAGGTTTCCCTTACACACACATTTTTAGTCAGGAAGAAATTTCTCTTTTAAGTGGATTTCAACACACGAACTAACTTACATTAACAGAGATTAGCAGCCTAAGACACACAGCACAAGATCTGTATTTACAGCCAGCTAGATGACACAGATGGTACCAGCTAGGACATCTGACATTACGGATGATACCATGTCCTTAAACAAATTCTATTATGCCCAGGTATGTACTGAGCTGCAGTTGTTTCAGATAACGAAGTGACCTTTCAGCCATATGTGCTTTGATACTTCAGCAAAGCAGGCTGAATTAAGGACAAAATACCAGCTTTCACTTTGAATTTTGCCTCCCTTTCTCCATTTCTTTCACGGGCATTACTGAGAATAAAAAGCATATACAATAAACCACCATCAAGTTTTCAATACTCTGTTCACCAGGATGCAAGTGGGATTTCATTCGCATTCAGTACTGCTGTGTAGGGATCAGACTCAATTAAACCACTCACGCTTTTTAGAATTCTCTGTAGCTTTTCTCTAAGAGAATTATCACAGTGCAATCAGACCACATCCTCACCAAGAAGGTAGTCCAGAAACAAGAATATGCCATGCTGCATTTCTAAATTACCACAAGCAGCTGAGTAAGCAACATATTAGCTGAACAGGAAGCCAGGCATGTTTGAAAATAAAATTACTGCAATGTTAATGTGTCACTGCTACTCATCTGGACTTAAGAGTTGCCTTTGCAAAGGGAAAGTGACCAAAAGTGATAACTATGAAGTGTAATGAGTGAAAACTGTCACATAACTGGTGCTGGGTGTTGGAGAGTATGTGTGTTTGTTTTAATTTTTGCTGATATGTTTTTATAACTATATTCTACAACCTGTCAAAACACCAAGTAAAACCCCAAACAAACACAAGCACGTCTGACACTTTGCGTTCTCCTCTGCAAAATTTTTCTCTCAGAAGCAGCTATAGATACTCCAAAGCATGGTTTTAATAAACGGAGTTACATATCAAGGGCTGAGTTTAAAAATCATTTTAAGACTTAATGCTTCTGCCTCCTTGTGGCAGACGCTGGAATGAGCCTCCCTCAGGAGCTTATTCAGCTGCAAACGCATCTGTCAGCTCTGAAAAACACGGGAGCCTTGGCTCTCTTATAAAATCATCAGAAAGCAGCTCACAGTTAATTTTTTAACTGAGTGAGAAACCACAAGAAGTTGCAGGACAAAAAGCAGGAAGAAAAAACAACACTGGAAAGTTTTTGGTGTGTCTCCCTGAGTTTGTGGCTCTTGAGCAAATCTCTGCAGGCACCAGCTTGAGGGAAAGCAAAGCTGAGCAGCATCCCAGCACTCAACCAGAGGCCTTAACAACCTAAGCCCAAAGTTTTACAGCACTTTCTTAATGCTGACTTTACTTCACTCATCCTTCATAAATATTGTGTGGGAATTGGTGACTTTGATGTAGAAAACCTTAAGTTGCCTGAGACTTGGTCTGTGCTATGCATACGTCTCTTTTTGCTATATCAACACAAATACAGCATACCATGGTGATGGATTATTCTCACACCACAGCAGAAGCTGGAAGAGCTGGCCTGCTCCGCACATGAAAATTATTCTCTTGAATCTAACACAGCCCTTGCTTTTACAATATACCACACAACATGCATTTCAGTTAGAACAGTTACAGCAATTCAGAGTAAAAGTGCGAGTGGGTCCTATACTCCTCCAGTCCCGAGTAGCAGCTGTTTCAGAAAAAGGTGCAAGAAACAGTACAAGCCTGGAGGAATCGTGCTCCAGAGTGGGTAATCTTGTCTTCTGACCGCTGCTAAATGGACAGCTTTCATAGCCAAAAGTCTGATATGCATCATTATGCTGAATACACATCACTAGCCTTTTTGTCAGGTCTTTTTTAATCGTGTTGAACCTACCCATACTTTCTGCATCCACAATACCACATGACAGTGAGCTGATCGCTGCCTTGTAGGCTCCTGAGAAGTAACAGAGAACAGGAGATGTTTTTTCTAGTGTTTTGAAGATTATTTTTTTTTCCCCACACATAACTTATTCTATACGCTTTTTAAAACTTTTCTCAGTGCAGTTGAGCTATCAGCTTTTTATTTCCCAGATCTCACTGTTATTCCACTTTTTCAAATCATTTAGAAATGCACTAATCACAGGCACAAGGACCAATCCAAATTGCACTCCAATGGCAAATTTTCCCTGCTTTGGAAAAAGATACTTTTTTCCTTCGCTTTCAACATTATAGCAATCCGCAAAATGACCTTTCCTCATCTCATGACGATTAAGTGAGCTTTTCAGTTTGTTTTAGGCACCTTCAGGGAAGAACTCCAGCCAGACCATTTTAATGCTGAAACGCAAGTAGGTTGCAAGATTCATACCATTTTTATCTAGGAGTCCACTAGTTCCTTGACAGAGTTCAGGCAGATGTTCACCTTCCCTCAGAAGATGCCCTCATGTCACTTCTAAATTGCAGAGTTTTTAATTAGTATCCTTGCTGGTTGTGAGTTCAATATATACGACCCCAGCACCTCTTTGGGAGACTGGCATCATATCCAACATCTCCAAGACAAGGGGCAAAGTATAAGCTGGAGTTGGAAGTTTGATGTTTTTAGTTTAGTTTACCCATGGCTCTTAAGCAAGCACAACCAATAGCAATAGCTTTATTGTATTCAAGGGCCAAAATCGAGTGGTTCTTGAGAAAGATCATATTAAGTGCAATATGGGAGAAAGACTAAGACTCAAAATTCATTCTACAGATGCTTCTATACTGCAGTGGGGCAAAGTGCATAAGCCTCCGAGTCCCTAAATAAAAGCTTTCTCACTGAAGACAAAAAAATAATCACTGTCATCTTAAATGCGAGGAACTCTATAACAGTTCTGGCACTAGAGTAACCACTTAATTCGGACATGAGAACACTCCAGTTCATTGACACTCTCTATACCAGTCAAAACACGTGGCCTTTTATTATTTATTTCTCATACTGGTTAAGGCAGTTTTATCAACAGTTTTACAACCCTTATTATAGGCAGGATTTCATATTAACACTTGTGCTGCAAAGGCTGACACAGCCACTATTACTTAGTATCTATAAAACTTCTCAGCTCCTACATTTGGGAAATAACATCACAGGAGAAACAAGACTAAATAGAAGTTAGAAGACAACTCTGGATTTTAAAAGGAGCAAAGCTTCAGATAAAAATCAGTATCTACTTCAGAATGCAATTTAGTTAACAAACTGAAATCACAGGATGCCAGACTATTGTACTGTGATAAAAGTCTTGGGCCTGGTTACTAGAACTGAAAATGAGTAGCCAATGGGCATGGAAAGCCTTCCATTCTGAACTGGTTGTTTATGTTAGCCTAAATCAGAACTATTTTCCCTTAATTTTCCATAACTACTTTTCCAAAATAGGTGCTTTGGCACAACAGTCCTAGATAAAAATCAACACAGAAAGTCATACAAACAAACATCAGATGACAACCAGCTCAGATAATTCTTCACAACTCACAGTTTGTCAATATGTAATAATCTGATAAAAGCATTGTCCCATTGTACAGCAGAACAGGAAACCCAAGCGATTGAAGCTTGGATGTAATATATTTATTTTGCCAAACTGTAAGCTAACCCTAGGATTCACAGTGCCCTAGAGCAAGGCACGATCTCATGAACAACTTCTGCAATGTCCTCTTCTGGCCAATTCATGCTTTTAATTTTTGCTATCACATACCCATAGTACGCATCACTCAGTAAGACAGAGAAACTTCTCCTTCAGAAGCTCACAGGAGAGTATGGAGAAACGTACTACATTCCTTCAAGGAAGTTTTGTTCTAGTTTTATTTTCCAAAGGAGTCCAAACAGAGCTCACTGGCCTACTGCATAGGGTGTCCTACTACAAGGACTAAGTATTCTTCAAATTTCTCCTTGTATGGTCTATTTTCAGTTCAATACAGCTAGATTTCCACCAAGACCATAACATCATCTGTTTATGTATTCTGTTCCCAAGACCTACTTCAATTGTTTTTCTAAGTGTAGGACCTCTGCTGTAGGTCCTCAAATAAAGTGCTTGCAATATTGATCAAAGTCCTGCTTGCACTCCACGCAAGACTCAATGTACTCCTATTAGATGGATACAAACAGAGCTTGATCATCAGCAGGATAAGCAAGCACTGTACAGCAGGAGACAATAGAGAGCAGTTGTTCTAAGTGGTTTAGAGTTTTGTCTAGTCTTTGGAGACTCATCTAAAAGTCAACAGGAAGATTAACAACATTTTTTCCCCCTCTCTCCTTACATTTAGCCATGGTTGTGGAGGCACAGAGTACAATTTTGCTTACTACCTTCACTGCTTACAAATCCAAACCATGAAAAGAAAATCCATGTGCCTTAAGTCTAAGACACATTATCATATTCTGCCAGGTTATTATTTTCTTCCACAAGTTTTAGATGAGTATGTTAGGCAACCTGCCCATAATATTCTAGTTTTCCCTTCTTAATTTTGAAGCTATTCAATTAACGTCTGCATTTTAACCTGTGCATGAAAAGGGATTCAAATCAATCTCAGCAATCAAGGCACCATCACTCATTGATTGCAGTTCAGATGCTTTCCCCACTTGAGCACCATTCACATTTAATGGCAGGAAAGTCCAACAAAACTCATTATTTTATTAGTCAAGTTCTTCCTACATTGTTGACCACAAGTTTGTTTCCATTGAAGCCCATAGAATTTCTGTTTTCACTACTTCAGCCTTTTCAACAGCTTGTTAGTGGATTCTCTTTCATTTTTGAAGGTTTAATTCAAATTCGTACTCCTGTGCAAATCTTCCCCTGCCGCACTGATAATTATCTTTCACATCCACTACAGCCGAAACAAGAAATACAGTGGTTTTGTGACAAAATCTACGCCAAGCTTATCCAGAATTGTATTACCCAGTTATTTGCCAACATTATCCCTATTTCAGCTTCTTTCTTAGAAGAGGTGAATATTTCATTTAGACTGGAAATAGGGTCCTAGTCTCCAACATGAGTGAACTTTCTAAGTTATTTGTAGGCCCCTGGGGTTTTTTTAACAAACCTATCCCTCAGAAGTGTGGAGCATCGAGGCTTATTAAAATAGTCAAAGTCAAAGCTGATAGCCTGTTTCATACATAGGGTGATGGACACTCTCCAGAATGTTCTCAAACACCGGCAGAACTGCAGGGTACTAAAGATAATCATCACAGTCCTTGGGAACAAAACTCTTCAGTGGGATACCAAATATGGATGTGATAGACGAATGCAAGTTTTGGTGAATCTGATGTGTTCCTATCAGAAACTAGTTATCTTACTCAAGAAATTCTCAAAGAATTTTCCTTTAAGTCTAGAAGTTGGTCATCAGGATGACAAAGGATCTCTAAATGTGCTGGGAGAACCATCACACTGAATCTCACAAATTCCATTGCCAATAAGTCTTGTTTTCTTTCTAGGACCACATCAATGTGTTTCAGATAATTTCCACCGATCCTTGGCATAAACCTGTACCTGATTCACTGTTAATACAGTATAGTAAAAAACCTTGTGTCATTTGCCGAGAAGTACCGTTTGATTTCAAGCATCAACACAACTTGACTGAACAAAAACGGAGCACTCATATAAGCAAGACCTTAACTGCAGAGGCAACTAGTCTGTATCCTGAAACACAAGTACTAGTAAGCATCCTGATACAACTGAATTTTACTAATTTTCAATACTATTCTAGCTTATATAGAATCATGTAGTAGACAGCAGAGCTCACAAAATGCTGAAGTTAAACTGAAATACTGAGGTCCCCAATTAATGAAAAATTCTTAGCTAGGACCAGCTCTGAGATTAGGAAGAGTCTCTAGAAAGAGTGCACATTGAGAAAACAGCTTGGGACAAACAGACTGACTCTGAAGACCGTTAATACCCATTCTCTGACTTTGCGTTAAACTGCACTATATATGTTGAAGAATTGGTCCATATGTTCAAGAGGTATTTTCCATCTCTAGATTTTCTGATTCATACATAGACAGCAATTTCATTGCTACAGGGTAAATACATTTTAAATTAGACTGTATAAAGAAGCTCTAAAGTTTCCATGACAGTTGCAGCAAAACGCCTTGTCATTTCTCATTAAAAGCATAACCTATCTTTATAACCAAATTAGCTTTTTCAGCTATTCCCCCAAATGGAGCCTGCAAATCTATTTACTTATTTTTATCCACCAATTGTTTCTTTCAGATTTGCATGGTTAATCATCAAACAGAATGATCATAATTTAGATTATTAAAGCAGTCCATCAGCCAGCTTTGTTCTCTTTCATGTGAAAAAAATAGGAAAGGTGAAAGGTTTTAAGAGAACTTTTTTACAGGACCTTGTTTATAAAGGCAGATAAACAGTTCTATGCCACCAGCCCAAACATGACCATCTTCCCTACACGTGCCCCCAACCCAACCCCAGACCTGCCCCCGGACACAGCTCAATGCCAGCTGTTTCTCCTCTGAAGGTTACCCCCTACCCCTCAGGTAATGTTTGCTCTGGAAAATCATCAACCCTTTTGTTAGTGCAGCTGATGGTAGATCCAGCCACAGTCTCTCAGCTGCATTTCCTTTCCAGGTTTAAGGCTTCAGGAGTATGAAATATGAGAGGCACAACAAGCAGAGTCCATCTGTTACTTTTAAATAATAGGACAAGGGGGCAAAAGTCTCCTAAAAATAACTTAAACTCTACTCCCACCTATCTTCCAATCTTTAAAAACATTGGAACACTTGAAGAAAGGCAAAGCGGGGGGGAGACACAGTAGTATGAGTGTAGGCTGCAACTTGTCATACTAATTATCTTTTGCATCAAATTGATTGCTTTAACCAAAAAGAATGGGGTTTTAAAAAGTCTCCATGAACTGTTCATTCCATGAGCAACTAAATCTAAAGTAAGAAGAATCATGAAGCACTACTGACAAGTGTTAAAACATCACTTGCTGGCAGCTTCTTTTTCTTTTAAGAAGATGTCATAACAAAGTCAAAGCCAAGACATCTATGACAGAAGATATCAAATGATACACTTAATAGAACATGAGGCAAGATGTTAATGTGTAAAAACCTTTGTCGATCTTTGCAATGCATCAACACACACACATCAGGGATACTACAGACAGCATAATGGAAGGACTCCACTGTAAGATTATGTGCTACTTCAAACAATATTGTCTGAAGTTTATCTGACAAGATCTGAAACTTGAGAAGAGTCAGGAATAATATTGCTAGATGCAGCAAGGAGATAGTTTCCTTAAAAGACTCACAGATTTAAAGAGTTCCAAATTCAATCAATCCAATATAGAATTGTGTTAGAATTCAACTGTGTAGCTGTGTGAACAACAAAACTAATTAAGCCTGATAGGGGATGTACATGTGTCTTGCAGCTGATTGACTTTAATTGAATTATTCCTTAAACTCGGGGGTGAGTACATCCCTTAACCAGAAAATCTGCACAGGAAAGAAAGTTTAGCCTTGTTCTTGAGAAATCGCAGACGCCAACAACTGAGGCTTTTGTCCCATCCTCAGGAAAGCAATTCTTCTCCGTGAATCACCAAATGGCTTAGTGAAGGGTTCAAGAATGATGCACTCTTCCCTTTCCTCACCAAATTTGGTCAAAATAGGCCCAGTTATAGGGAGCAGTCAGCATTCACAGACAATATCAATAAGCTTCATCCACTAAGAAAAACAGGCAAAAGATTTCTGGGAGGAATATTCAAGGAAGTTCTCAAATCGAGTCACTGCCATTTTGAAGTGAGGTTTCTGAAAGAGGTAGAATCGCTTTCAGTGACAACACAAGATGTGACAAAAAGTTTTCACTTTATCGGTTTAAATTAGTAGAATCCTATTGGTTTCAGTCTTTTCAAATCTTATAAAATTCTCCTTAAAAAAAACCAAACAACTTTCAAGTGAAGAAATGAGTGGGGTTGACATCTATGGAAGTCATCAAAAACACTCTCACTTTCTCTCACTCCCAACACGCACACTTTTCTAGGCAACCTTGAGCACACTAAGCAGACACTTAGCACAATACACTCATTTGGTAGTTGTCATCAAAAATAATTACATAACAAGTGAATAGAGTTAAAAAAGTTAGCTTGCCTAGAAAAAAAAAAATCCTATTATGGTAACTGCTTAGAAACATTGTTTTGAAGCTTTTTTTTCCTGCCTTCACACTGATTTTAAGATTAGCCAGGTTATTGATGGAATCTTCTGAATCTCCACTTGGAAGTGCAAGAAAACATCAGTGGTATCTCTGACTTTAAGTAATGGTAAAGGAAACCCATTTTATTTTCCTCTTATACCTGTAAAACAGAAAAACACAATACTGCATCTTAGAAGAGATCTCTTATGTTTCCATAACCATTACACCTAAAGTTTAAGGTTTCTATACCATGACCAGGAGAAATTTAGCATAATTAGTTTATCAAGACTGAGGTCCTATCATAACTTACGCAACGCATGAACTCTCCAGACTTTCAAGTACTGTACACATTGCTGTGTAATGGGAACTAATGCTGTGCATAGTGATCTAGGGGAACCTGTTAGACAGACTGCAGAGGACAGTTAACCTGCATTTTGTCATTTACACTAATCCATAAGCATAATCCTTGCTTTTAAATACAAGGTTTAGTGCCTGTCTAAAGATGCAGAACGCTAACATAGCAGGATGAAGACTACTGATGCTACCAGCTACAAAGCGTTTTGCCACAGGCAGTAAGAGAAAGAATGGGGTTAGACCTTATTTACTGCTATTCCTTCCCTCTAGGCACAGGGTCTCATGCTACTTGCAGCTCACAAAACATCTTTATGTTCAATTCAGCAGGCTGCTTGGTAATTTGCCAACAGAACAGGTAGCATACTTGGATGAGCAACCTTTGAATAACATCATGTGTTTTTACTCATATTCTGCCACTGACCAGAAGAAAATAGGTTTTAGTTCCCTTATTTTGCCTAAAAACCAATTAGATTTTCAAAGCTAAGCTTATGTTGATCTTTGCTTGGCCACAGAAACAACAGCTCCCAAGTCTCATTTGGCTGAGTTACCTTCATACAAGAAAAATAACTCACACATCTTGCTGTAGCTACACATGTAACTGAGCAGCCAACCCACTGTGCCACACTTTCATATTACTTGCAGAGCAGTCACAGACATTAACAGGTCTGCTCTGCCCTTGCCAATCACCTTGAAGTTGGGTTGTCAGCACAGGTTGCAAATTCCTGTTGTTCTAAGAGACAGATACGAGGTTCCATCTTCCCTTGTGCTGGTTTACCAAAAGCATCATGCTAGAAACAGTGGCCCATAGATTTTAGCATGGAAGTCAAGCTTTGGAGTCAAGTGGAACCTTTAACATTGGTTACTCATTGACTGAAAGAAACCAACAACCTCTAGCAGAAAAAATGAGCAAGTGCTACAAGGGCACGGCATATACTATGGATTTAATAAAAGCAGCAAACTTGACCACATACGTCTGATTTTTCCAATTCTTCACTGAACTTAAATGTATAGTAATTCTTCCATACATTGTGCCTTGCAGTGAGTAACTAGCCAAACTTGCTTTTGTAAGGCACTGCCTCCACCTCAAATGGAAGTTTAATGAATCTTCTAAGGTAAGCCTAACAGAGGCTTGTTGAAATTCAAGGAGTCCATCTGACAACACGTCAAAAAAACTTTAAGAATTCAGGTTTTTCCATTCCATATTTGGTTTTATTCCTTGTGCTTATCCAAAGGTAATTTTAAAATAAATGTAACTGGGATCAAAGTGCAGTAAGAACCAAGTTCAAATGTTATTAATCTATGATAACGTATGGTGTAGAGGTATGTATAGTTCTGAAAAGATATATTATGGTAAGGAGGCATTTAGGGATTTTATACTCAATTTATTGCAAAACTGACAAATGTCCCTCATTAACTCCGATTAAGCCAACTGAATTTTGCTACAGTTTTTTGGTTATACGCCAAATGCCAGGAGGCAGTAACATATTTCTCTGGCTTGGGTTGTCTGGTCTGCTCTTGGAAAGTTGCCAGATCCCATTTGACCTTTATAATAAGGTTTAACCCTAGTAGTTGGACTAAGTCACTCTCATTTAGATGAGCAGACTGGTGCAGCTCAAACCTAGGTCAACAGCAAAGGAATGTTGTTGCCATTTGACAGCTGTTCAGTGGCTTCTGGGAAAATTGTTGGTGCTTTCGGTACATTTTCTAGTGGACAGGCACTTAACCTGAAGTTTACTGCCACAGTTTGCAGTTCTCAGTAGAAAAGCAAAAGGCTGAGTCATCAGGGAGACAGTGACTTTCTCAATGCTGACTTTTTTCCGAGTCAGACTTGAGACACTGAAGGGAAAACCAACAAAGAAGATTCAAAACAGCCGCATACATGAATCTATACAGTATTTAGAACCAAGTATTTTCCACCAGTTTAAAGGAAAAGTCACTTCACAGGAACAGATCTTCGAGGCCATTGCTAACAAGTGCTCCAATAACCTTGTATTCCGGTAACATGCCAGATCTCATAAAGGAAACTCACCATTACCCATCTCCCTGCTCTAACAAGTGATGAATTCCATGTGCAGATTCCTTTTATTTTGGATACAAGTAGCCTGCAACAATCCTAACTATTACCAGCAGCCATACCTGGAAAAGCTTCTTTAAATAAATTCTCTTCTCTCATACTAAATGGCTGATCACAAGGTTCATTTTGACCTCATGCACTGTGAAAGAGACTACAGAACTGACAGCTAGGTATAATTATTTGCTTATGGACACATTACTGCTCCAACATCTATAAAGGAAAAATACAGAGGTAAAAACATGGCAAGGGGAAAGCAGGGACACACACACACAGTGGGCAAGAAAGCAAGAGCTAAGTTACATATACTGAAATCTCTGACCTGGAATTCCATGAAACAGCTGCCACAGTAAAGCTGGAATATCACCCTTCCCAAATTCTGTCTTCTTGAATGGTATTTGCCTTGTCTCAGTCATGAAGAAACTGTACTATAAATTATCACATGGGTGGTGGAAGAGTTGGCCTATGTAAAATTTAGACCCCACACTGAATATTTATCAACATCCACTGTCTGTTCTGATTCCTCCAAGAAAACTGCTAACTGCTACGTACTAAAATATAGTAGTTATTTCTACATTTAAAGAGCAGGATATTGAAGAAACAACACATTCTGACCTTCATTAAGGCATCGATACCAAGTTCAGCAATGGACAAAGCTTCAACTATCCACAGGAAAGTGAAAGGATTGTGTTGCCAATGCCAGAAAGTCAGAGCAACAATTTTGTAACAAAGCAGCAGTGGAACCATACAGAAACATTACGGAAGTTTAGCCGAGAGCCATCCTGTCCCACAGCCCATTGGACACCGTTTCACCTTCTGGGTTTTTACTTCATTAGCTTCTAAGCTAATGTCTTGATAATAGATACGTGGATGGGAAAGATGCCGAAATGTTCTATTTTATTTTTGACGGCATTTAAGACACACCAATTATTCTGCAGGCTCATTTAGCACCTAATACTAAAGATGCATTCATATGTTTCTAGAAAGTAATATATTCTAAGCATCTCTAAAGATACTCCTGCTAACAATCCTTGTGCAAGAGACTTGGAATATTGACATGAAGATGCCAGCCAACACTGGGGATCAAATGACTTTTCAGACTTGACCAGCTCCCTAGTGTACTCACGAGCAAGAGAAGACAGCCTATTTCAGTCACTCAGAGGGAAGGCATCACTGTCTCCTGCTTGCATAAAAAGCGAATTTACTTGTGAAACCCATTTGGTTGCTATCTATTTTTTTGCGTCTCATCAACAGTAGGGACATAAGCAAGTTAGAAGGATTGTTGTCCCATTCTTCTTTCCTTTGGGACGTTTTACCTACGGTTTGTTGCAACCTCAACCTTAGGCTCACATTCAATATATTGCATTTCTTCTGTTTTTCTAAGGAACAAAATACATTTTGATTTTTTTTCTTCATTTTTACATCTGCTTTGCCTGTACCACCCCAATAGTTCCTAGCACTTCGCTCTCAAGTCATTACTTGACTAAGTGAATTGTTAATGTTAAAACTGCTTCTAGGGACAGCTGAGCTGCAATACTGAGTGCCTTGTGTCCCACTCTGCCTATGTACCTATGATTCCTAATAAGAGACAGACTGTCCCGCACATAGATAGGCATCGTTATTAGACACTCCGCCTTGGCTGCCATCCCACTCAGCAAAAGCAGCATCATGTTAGAAATCAGCTGTATCATCATGCTTGATAAAGTGCCACTTCCTCCCTCATTTTCATCAGCAGTAAGAGCCAGTTGTACTTCAGGAAGCATACACAGTCTTCAGAGTGCCCCAGAAAGACTAAGTTCACTGTAGTGCTTCTCACAAAATTGCTGCAGACTTCTTCACACATCAAGAGACGCCACAAGCCAAGAAAAGCAGCATAGACAATTTCAGCTCATTAGCATGAGTTTATACCTTCTCCTTGGTTTCATCCCTCAAGCATGTTTAGTGCATCTCAACACAGTAAGGTCCAACAGCTCCATGGATACCAGTTCAGAGGCCGAGATTTGGTTTGGCTTCCCAGCCCAGCCCCAACCCTTTAATTAAAGATATTTATTCCTTGGCTTAAATAAATAAATAAATAAATAAATAAATTGACCTTTTAGACTATTGGCTGCTTCTTCTGACATTGAGAAAGTGGAGTGCTTGAAAAAGGCTAGCTTGAAGCAGGTAGTGATGCCTCTTTCCCAGGGCAATCAGAAGGAACCTTTTAATCACCTCCCCTAAAACAAGACACTTTCCCATGGCTCAATGGGGAAGGGGGGAATAGAAAAAAATATTAAAAAAAAAACAAACAAATCAACATTCTCTGAACAGCTTCACATCAAAAAAGTCTGAGCACACAAATTCCACATGTTCACAAGAGCAATGAGTTAATAAGAGCTTATTAAAAACTTTCCCCAGATAGCGTACTGGAGATAGATAAACATGCTTCAGCTTATCCAATACAAAATATAAGCATGTCTGGGTAGCACAAAGCAAAATAAATCAGTGAAAAATGTGTTATTTTCAGTGACTCGCTGACCCCACCTGCAGAACCCTTTCAAATCTCTCACCCAATGGACCTTCAAACTTCACAGAGATAGAGGAAATGAAAAAAGAAAACTTGGGGGAGGGAAGGAGGAAATCAATTTAACTTTTAACATTTCTTAGACGCATCAAAGGTCTCAGCCACACAGTTCTATTAGGTTTCTATGTGGATTCTTGTAATACGTATGTGGGAAAGCCTTCATTGGGTTCACCGCATGAGACTGAAGAAAATGCAGACAATCTGAATTTGAACTTTAATCTTTTTCTTTCCTGGAAAGCCATCTTCAAAAAGTGTTTAAATAAACTATATATAGATGCTGGCAAGTTGTAAGGCTGAATACAAATCCCTGATCCAATACAAATATTTTGCCACTCAGCTCATGAGAGTGCACAGCAGTATTCAGGTCTCCCAAACTGAACTGCAGCATGGCTCTACATCCTCACAGTTGGTCCTGGGTATTTGTAATATCCATGAGGCAAGTTTATAAGCTTATTAAACCCAAAACACAGAAGAGAAAAGCTTACAATAAACAAGGATGAAAAAGAAAAGATCAGAATGTAAGTAAGTGACAAAGGAAGATGAGATTAAAATGTGTGGGGTACAACATACATGGAGGGAAATTACCACAGGCATGCTTTAATACAGTTCAACAATTTTTTTCCCCGCAGATGCTGGATGGGCTAGACATACTTTTAAACAACATTCCTGGTAGTTAATCCCTCAACTCTGGTAGTGATTTGACAGAGTTGTAACACTAGGAACAATCTTTATTATGTACTTATCTTCTTTTCCCTCCTCAAAAAGGCAGTCAAGTGTGTAAAGTGTAAAGTGCATTTCATATGATTTGTTAGGACGATAGCCTCCTGACTTAGGAATGTACCTCCCATTAGTGGGCAACTGCAGACACACAGAGAGGAACAGTCACTGCTGTTTCTAGTATGCTGTTTCTAATATGTTTGTACATACTAGTGGTAACTTTTTCTTGCTCACCATCTGGTCTGCTAGGAAGGGGCAAGCAATAACCACCAGAAAGAATTAACCTTCTGCCTATATATTTTTTTTTTTTTACCCCTTTCCGCAGTGAAAATTCAATGTTCAAGAAGTGAAAGAAAAAGAAAACATGGAAGCCTCAGCAAGCAAAACCCCCATACTTTTAGATGGAGAAGTGTCATGGTTTGGCCTCAGCGGCAACAAAGAGCCACGTGGCAGCTCATTCGCTCTGATTCCCCACAGCGGTGAGGAGAGGATCAGAAGGAAAAGGCAGACTTGTGGGTTTGAAACAAAAGAAAAACTGTTTAACAGAACAACAAGTATAACAGGGAAACAATAACACAGATGGGGGAAATACACACACAAGTATGATACTGACTGCAGCCTGCACCGTTCCGACCGCCACCGACGTCGCAAACCCCTCCCTGGCCCCGATGCCACGCCGTCACCATGCCCACCTCCTGTTGTTGCCCCCTCCTTTCCCGGCCAGCTCCCTGCCGCCCTTGGGCCTGGCACACATGGGATGGAATAGCCATTCCTGCTGGAAACCAGGACAAGGAGGCACAAGACTCTCAACAGTACTTTGTGGAAGTACAACTATTAAGACTGGAAGGTGAAATAGGCAGCTAATAGTCCATGAAGCATGTAGCCACCTTCTTTCCCATCCTAATTTGAATACAAATGAAATTCATAGTTTCTTTAGCTTTATTTTTTGAAGCCAAGTTTCAACTTATTGGAAGTTTCTTCTCTTAGTGTATATGTGTCATTCCTAAACCCATCACATCACAGCAAGGATTTGCTCACCAGGATAACATTTTTCATCGTGTCAAAGGAGTGTTTGTGGGTTTCGGTTTGGTTTTTGTGTGATTTTGGGGTTGTGGTGTTTTGTTTTTTTTTGTTTTGGGTTGTTTTGTTGTGTTGTTATTTTGGGGGTTTTTTGTGGTTTGCTGTTGTTTTTTTCTCCCCAAGAGGAAATGAGGATAGTAAGAGGTCAGAAAGAAGCAAAAGTAGAGGTTGGGGAAAACAATGTTAATAAAATCAATACTGCAAAAACATTTGAAGAGTTTTTAAAGAGGAATTTGTTCAGTTGACATACCTTGTTCTTCAATTATAAAGCAACCCATGGCCTTGTCTATAGTCAAAGAAATTTTTTGGGTTTGATAATGTAACAGAAACCCTGAATAACATCCAAATTATTTTAAAGAATGGTTAACAATAATATTTCTTATTGGCTATCACATGACAGCTTCCCAGCATCAGTCTGAGTTCATAACAACTTTTCCCGAAAGTTTTGGCCATCTTAATCACTTCACAACCCAGCTGCTTTTAAGTAGTTCAAACAATTCAGACGTGGAGGGGAGAGAGAGGGCAGCACGAGACTTCACACCAAAGAACATCAATCAAATACACTTCTAGCTTAAGTGACAAGACGCATAGGGTGGGGGGGATCCAGCCATAATCACTATCCCTGACAACCCACCGAAAGGCACCACTGCATTAGAGTAGTCACAGCTATACAAGACTCCCCATGAGCAGCAACTGCATCTAACAGTTTGCCACAGGATATCCTGCAACCTCAGAGATCAACGACCTAGTTGGGCTAACGCAGGCAGATGAAGCTCAGATCCCCCCCACAGATTCATTTTAAAAGAAAGAGTGTGTCAACCTGAGCATCATATCCTTTTTGACAAGGGCATATTACCTGATGAGGCTGTGAACTGGACCATCTGCTGTAGGAAGGAGCACCAGAAGTCTTGTTGGCTGTAGTTCTCTGCAAAATAAAAGACAGACATGTCAAATACGTACCAACACCTCAGTTATATGCAGTCAGCTTCACCATAGTAAAAAAAAACAAAAGCCAAACAAAACACTCAAGAAACCATAAATATGATACAGCAGCATTAAAATCACAGACAGAAAAGTTTCCTGAATTTTCTACCAATGTTCAGCCTTGGACCTCAGCACTTCAGTTTTTACTTCTGCTTGTCACCTAGATGGCAAATATAAATGCTGAGTTTTAACCTAAACCGGGGCTGCAAAGCACTACCCTTCAAGCCAGGCAATTTATTCAGATTAAGCAAACATGCTCTAAATTCACATTTATTCCAGAAAGGCATCATTAAAGCAGCTCATCCACCTGTTCTGAGAAGATATATATTAGATATATACACCCCTTGATAAGACAAGAGGTAATGGTTTTAAATTGAAAGAGGGGATATATAGATTAGATATTAGGAAGAAATTCTTTACTATAAGGGTGGTGAGGCACTGGAACAGGATGCCCAGGGAAGTTGTGGATCCCTGGAAGTGTTCAAGGCCAGGCTGGTTGGGGCTTTGAGCAACCTGGTCTAGTGGGAGGTGTCCCTGCCCATGGCAAGAGGGTTGGAACTCAATGATCTTTAAGGTCCCTTCCAACTCTACTCATTCCTCTAATCATTCCATGATTCCATTTTTCCCTAATTCATAGTGGTTTCATTCTATACTTCATACTAGTTTTACAGAAGCTGTTCTTAACTCCTAGAAAATAAAGCAAAATTTCTCTTTAGGAATCACTTTCCCTTACTTTTTTTTTTTTTTTATAGGTAATAAAGATTAGTTATTTACCAACTTCTCTTTGAAGCGAAAGCACAGTCCTTATGATTTACCTCTATGCTTCTTTCATCCACTTCCCCGTATTTGTTTTCTGAAGCACTAAGAAAAACAGACCCTACCATGGACTTTCGCATCCATATCATGTCACATACAGACCTTAGAATCAAGCCACCTTTGATATTGCAGAAGAATCAGTGCAATATGGTGTCTAATAGAACACCACCAATTATTTTAATACACTTAATCCCCAGTTTCAAAATTATTTGATACCATGAACTCCTATGCCATTTACTCCTAGTTGAGGCTAGAGCCCAGCATAACACAGAGCTCCTCCAAATCTATCCTCCCCTTAAGTGAATTTGGTGCTTCTAAATAAACTCCAGTGTCACACACCGCAGTCAGTAGCCAGATGTCTTGCAAGTATATCACCATGATACTGTGGGAGCTCAGGTATGGGAGAAATCTTGTGACAGCAAAGCTATCTGTATCAGGAAGATCAGGTAGATTTGAGTTACCCCCTCACCTACTCTGAATTCAAACAAGCTTTCCAGACATGAGATACTAGTTTATCAGTACATTATGTCATCAGCAGGATGTTAATGGGGGACAGATTCTTATTTGAACCACATGGACATAAATTACACTAAAATATGCAAGTAAGACAATCCCTGTGAGATTTATACCACAATGTAGTATACTCTTTGTAAGTATGAAAATAAATAGCTTATGGCTTTTAACACCCAAGGATATAGTACATTTCTATGCCAATTATAACCACTAGGGCTTATACATCATTACATATTCTAAAGCTGGCATGTCATTCCCACTAATGAGAAACAGCCACTGCTTTAATCGTGCTTTTGTGTTAGTCTATCAAAAAGCAGGTTTTTTACAAATTAAATTATCAGCATTACTATATAGTGTATTTTGCTTCCACTGGACACCATTAGAAGGATTGGCATTTTTTAATAAACAGATAGACCATACAACAGAATAACACTGTCTTTTGATAGAAGCCTCAGGGAAAAAAATGACACACAATGTATTTATTAATTTAGAAAGCTGGAATTAGCAATGTACGTCTGCCTTTAGTATTGTCCAACAAAAACTGCATATCCCTCCTGTTTAAACACATAAATACCAGCTTTTGGTTTCATTACTTCCTCCAACACCTGTTGCCTCTATAGCAAACACTCTTTTGAGCTCTTCCACCTGAGTTTCAAGGAGAACCCCCCAAAAAGATACCCCACAGAGAAAAACCCTGAAGACTAGACCACATCCCCTGCTTGTCTTGGCAGTTAAAAATAATTGAGGCAAACAAAAACCACACAGGAACAAACTCCAAATGCACATAGTCTCACTCCTATATCACCACAACCAGTAGACACTGGACAACCACCTATCATCCAGGAGTATGACCCTTTGCACCCAGCAGCCAAGTTGACAAGCTAGATGGCACTCTCTGCTGGATGAATAGCTTTTACACACAGCTGGCACCAAAAACGTGTTGCATTTTTACCAGGTATTTTAACAGTGAGAATACGGGCTCCACTTAGCCCCTTACATCACATCCCTTTCTTCAGTTAAAATCACCTTCCTCATCATTCTTCCATTTAAGAAAGAAGGAGCTCATACACAAAACACTTAAGGACTCTCCCTCCAGCACAACTAGCACTTTAGCACAAGCCCTGGACACAAACTCCTTTAGTCTTGTAGAGTTCCCTAAGAGCATCACTTGAAACATCTAAATCAAGCAGCCCTCAGCTTTTCTAAAGCTTCCAGCAAATTCCCACTCTAACCAAATTTTCTATCTACTCTTCTACCTTCCCAGCTCATTTCTACCCCAAGCAGTCTCTCAGCCACAGGTAAACACAAAACACCCTTCCCAACTATTAAAAACTAATTAGGACTGGCCATTCTAATTACCTGCTTGCCAAAGCTGTTCCTTATGTCCTTGCCCCTCCGCCACACTCCCCCCACCTGTGAAGAGAGGTTAAACTCACACAGCTGCAGGCGACCACCAGTCACTTTAAAAGACCAATGAATTTCTGCTGATAACTTTGGAAAGATACAACAATTTTCACAGCAGACTGTACTTCTGAAGGCACTAAAATCTTCCAACTGGATGTGTTGGTTTAGGTATCTGACATGGAAGCTATGAAAAAAAAAACAAAGAGAGAAAGGAAAGCTGGTGGTCTGCACACTGCTGCCCAAACAGTATGAGGGGAGAAAATCTGATGAAGGACCAGGTGCAATGTATCTCCAGGCATGTGGCCGGACCCAGGCCTATATGTGAGGAATGCTGATGAAACATCAGGCTGCCTCCAAAATCCCAGTGAGAACAGGAAAAAGTACTTTTCATAACAATAAAGCAGCACAGATAAAAGAAGAGCAGTGTATGTGCAAAGCTTCTGGTTTATGAGCAGTTTGCAGGACGACTTTTCTCAGAAGATTCCTACACAGCACGAAGCCAGAAAAAGACTTCTAGGAGAATACATGGAACTCTGAGTACGGCTCAACAAGAGAAAAGATATGTTACTACTTCATTCTTAGGCTAAGGCTATTAGTGACTGTATATAATACAAGCCAAGATGATATTCAGTCCAAAAATAATTTCTCGTTCAGTTAAGGGGAGCTTCAATGTAAGGCCACACTTCTAAATTAGGAAAGAAAAGAGTTACAAGTGTCATTCTGACAATAGTTCCAAAATGGAAAAAGAGTATATGTTCTGATAACAGAGCCAAAGTTTATAACTTGTTCTACAGTCAAATACACTTATAAAACCTTCTTATGGACATGCCAATTTATCCCATTAGCTTGGAAAACTATCTTAAGATGGGACAAATTACTGTCTGGAAGTACCTGTCTTCTTCCATCCCCTCACTGGAGAGAGAGGCTAAGCATCCGGTTTAATTGAGGCATCTAACTTTGGATGGCTAATGTTAGGTGAAATTAAATCTACCCACATTCTCCGTTCTCCTTCCTACCAAGGGACCTAGGCAATTTGTCCTCTTCTAGGGTTTAAAGGGTTATTATGATAGCAAATTTGCTAAGTAATTGGGGTATTTTTGAACTGCCTTGTGAACTCCTACAAACTGCATTAAACTTTCATACGTATCCCACTTGTAAAGACATGAAGTATTGCCTTGACTTTCAGAACTTAGAATTTTTTGGCTGGGCAAGAAGGGGAAAAAAGATTTTTAGTCACAAATAGACAAAGTATGATATGAAAGTAAATGGAAGATCTTAATCAAAATAAATAAAAAATCAAACCATTTTTTTCAGAGAAAAGCTACTTAGACTCATACCTGTAGTTCTTTAAGAATACAGTTACAGTTACATGATATACATGACATGCTACTAATTCCTGGGTTCTTCAGTTTCCTGGTCTAAAATCTTGGTACAGTTCAGCAGGCTTCTTGCTCATCAGGTTTACTGGAGATGTTGCTTGTTTAAAGAGGATATAATCCAACTGTTTATGTGAAGGTTAACATCAAACTTGGGATGTATTTTGCCCTGTCTAATATCTAGACTACCTTTTTCTATTATTTGGCACGGAATTTCCCTTAAATTCAAAAATTAATTTGCTGTGCAAACTAATAGTGATATCTGACAACACTGTAACATGTTAAGGCACTGAAGTTCATTCTTTGAAGTTTGCTTTCTTTTTTTGCATGGAGATTTATATATATATGTGACTTTTGCAAAAAGGAACAAGTAATTTTATGTTAAAAATGAACAATATTCAATGGTTGCTTATTGACAGATACAGGCTTTTGGGTTCAATTGTTTATTTTATGTTATTTCACTGCAGGAGTTTATGAAGAAAAATGCAAGTGAAAGATAAAGTTTTAACCTCTCTTACTATAAAGAACTATAACGTCCTTTATGACTTGCCAGAAACAAATAGTGGGTGAAGTCTTTAACCATTAACTGTAGCAGGCTGGGGAGGGGGTTGGGTTTTGAAGTACTGAGTTTTACTTCTTTTCACTTATCAAGCTTATTCCACAACAATGCAGTATAGGCAATGACAAGTTATTAATCTCTATAAGCAAGTTATGTAGAGAAGGTGACAACTTATCTGATTCTATCCAATCAAAAATAATGCTTAGAGGAGTTACAAGGTCTGAAATTTGAACCAGTTATATCTCTTGAAACAACACAGACTTCGTGCCTACATATCAATCCATCCCTGCCTCTGGTCTGGCTCCAGACACTCTTAAGTCTTGCTGGTTCTCTGTGTGGAGTAGGACCTCACACAATTAATGATACTAAATCCTTCACAGCCTCTTCCTCACAAATGTCACCTCAACAGATCAGAGGAGTCAGCTCAGTGGAAAGGGTCTCTCTGTGCTTCCAATCTGGTACCACACCTAGCTCCACAGCGAGACAAACCCCACTGTTCATTACAGAAGTGTCACTCACCCATGAAGCCATTTTCACTCCTACACCATAAATATAGATGATACCTTGCTCCCTTTGAAGCCTTGTCCCATTTTTTAACAATACCAATACTACGCTGGAAATTCAGAGCTAGTGCCACAGAAGACAAAGCAGAAGAGAAAGCAAATTGCAAATACTTTAAAGATCCATGGTTTCTTCAATATCTTCAAAATTAATTTTCAGGTTCTCATTCCTCACAGTTAAAAATACTTCAAAACTGCCTGGAAAACTACCGACTTTCTAATGAGACTAGCACTATGAAATTCAAGAGACATAGATCTTTATTTTATTTATTTTTGGCTAGAAAATGAAGACAGAAAAGGTTGATAATTAGATTAATAACAGAATATCATTTCACTACAGCTATGCTGCAGTTTTTACCACTGGCTGGCAAACATTGCTAATCATGGGGTTAGGACACAAAATTAAATGTAGTGGTGTCGAGAGCAGAAGAACGATGGTACGTGGCATGACAGTATGGTCTTTTCCTACATTCATTCTTCCATGATGCATTCTTCAGCTGGCTTGGCAGCCGAGTGAGTAGCATCTGTCAAAGTGACACCATTGCTTTGCAGTGATGAGATGACGTAGAAGAATCATCACGCTGTCCCATAAAAGTATGCAATCAAGAAGTAATCATTAAAAAAGCAGCTGATCTGGATACAGTGGTCAGGATGTAAACTGTAACAGAATTATGAGAGGCACAATTTCTAAGTAAGTTTTAAATGNATTAAAAAAGCAGCTGATCTGGATCAGTAACAGAATTATGAGAGGCACAGTTTCTAAGTAAGTTTTAAATTAAATACATCTGTAAGTGGTGTATGAAAAAGTGCTCAGTGGGAAAACAAACTTTCCTTAAGATTGTTGCACAATGTCATCGGGGATTACTTCCTCTAGCTTACAGAAATCAATGTTATGACAGGAAGATACAGAGTAAGAGAGATATTGACTGAGCTGTCAACCATAGGAGTACATCTCTGAACCTGTGGGTTTGGGCTTTGATGAAGCAAATGCATTCAATAGATGTTTTTATAGGAACTCAGGCACTCACTCAAGGTACTCACTTGCATTTTATTTCTACTGTCTACTTTCGTTATCAACATAGTGACTCATAATTTTTAAGGTGAAATTGCCAAAAGTAGTGTATTCATCTCTTACTCATCCCAATGGTGGATTCTTGACAGTTTAGCATGGGCTCTGAACCATGGTCTGTGGCTTCTCATGACAGTTTGATTCCCCCTCTTTTTTTCCCTTTATCCACTCCTGTTCACCAATTTAATATAGATATTTTTGCACTCAGGAAGGAAAAAAATTCTGGATGAAGCCAGGGATGAATATGTCCTCTCTTCAGAAACTCTCTTTACACTTACCAACCAGGAGTTTTGTGCTAAACAAAAAAACCCAAAACATTTCACTTCATGACCTGCCATACCCTACTTGATTGTTAAAACTAATAATTAATGTATTTGAAATTTCAAAGTATATCTTTAAATGGGGATGAAGTCTGCAAGCCTTTTATATCTCACAAACCAAGTAAGAACTGATAGTAGAGATTGTGCTACCCATTTCAAACCACATCCACCTTGGCAGAACTGGCTGGTCGAGCTGGAGCTAACAATGCTGTAGACATTAATTCCTTCTCCATTCCTAATTGTATTGGCCAATAAAAGTGCAGCGTACTTGAATCACAAACAAGCTGAACAACTGTTACTGCTGGTGACAAACAACAACTTCTTTCTTAGAATTTTTAATATGGTAAAAGAACTTCTCTGTGGAGATGCTACTTACACCATGATTTGCTGTGCAGTCAGCACTTTCTACCAAAGCCAGAGAGTTTGAAGATAAGCTGCAAAGAGATCGAGGAATAACCTTCAAGACTTCCAGATGGAATTGACATAAAGTTGGCATCCTTATCTCACAAAATGTGCAATTAAGAAATTGTAAGAAAACCACAAGACTTTGAAAAATGCAATAAGATAAGGAGAGAAATCATCTGAGCTTGAGTGAAAAAAAGGAAAATGAGAATATGGAAATATCTGATGCTTTGAGATCAAGAACTCTTCCAAGCATTACAGAGAAGGTAGGGGAGCACATCACAGCCATATGACAGATAATATAGCCAGAAACTGGAGTTTTAAAAGTTAGTGGCTGCTTCTGTGGACAGAGGACTACAAGGAAAGTAAGTACAGTGTTATGTTGAGTGATGTTACTTTATCAGCAATCAGTAACTTGAAACAATCAATCAGGGAACAATACAACAGTATTGATATTACCAGGAAATCTACTATTCCTATTGAAAGAATGCACAATGCAATATAAGATGCATTAGCAGAAGAACCTGGAACCTAAGGTATCTTATAAGTCCTTTGAATTCACCGTTTTCCTGACTAAAGGAAATGCTGGGGCACAGGAGGTATAGGCAACTATAAAAAAAGACAGTGTTGGTTATGGTAGACAGTGAAATGGGATTAGTTTTGCGGGTCTGAAAGATGTGATTTTCTTCAGAAGTTTACATAGGTCTGCAAAAATGGAATTCACAGGTACATGTTGACTTTAGACAAAGGAATACCACCAGGAACATAAAAAAACTTCATTGTAGTGAGAGCTGTTCTCTTCCAGCAGTTATTCTGAGAAGATATCTGTCTCATCAAAAATTGGATAAGACATATGAAAAGTGACCCAGAATCTTTGAGTAATATCAGACCTGAGGTGTTAAAACATAGCAAAGTGACCACACAAAAGACTGGCACTCAGCAGGACCTTCAGAGAGTACCAAAAATCACTAGAGGAACAAATGTGAATATAAAAACCACGGGTCCTTTCATAAAGACGTGTGAGGATCTTTCCATCTTTTATTAATGCAACAAAGACAATAAGAATTCTGAATTATGCTTACATTGAAGATTCTGATGAAGCCAGAACAGAGAAGATCCTTGATAAAACAATGCAAAAGACAATTGTGCAGAAACTGAATTAAAAAGATGGTATACAGTAGATGTACTTATCAGAATATTTCACATGTGTTTCAGTACCGGGAGGCAAGGATATGAATCGTGAAGGTTCAGGAAGGTACAAAAATAAAAAATATTTATTTGCGAACAACACAACCATAGAAAGGTGGGGGAGGTACTCTAATGAACTCTTTAATGGCAAGACAGTTAAAAGTGAACAACCAAAGGCTATTTTCTAGATAAATGAGCCATTATCAGAAGAATCAAATTTTTAAAGTAGTCCAAAGGCAATTAGACATCCAGGGAAAACGCTGACAATTCCTGCTAAATTATTAAGAAAAGGATACAAGCTAAGACAAATTTTTTACAACCTAATTTTGAAAACATTCTCAAGAAGTGGAAAGAAGAAGTCATATTTCCAATTTCAAACTATAGATGTATTGGAAATGTAAGAATTATTTGTACATTTCTTCTCATTACCTCAAAAATCCATCCTCCATACCTTCCACAGACACATACTCATTAAACCGAGGAAACAGTGAGAGACAGCAAGTATTGGTGTCTGGCAAAGAGCATGATGTTCCCTCCCAAGATTAGTCACCAAAAATGAAAACAAGCAATCAATTTCAGTTAGATGTTGTCTCAAGAGAAAATGCTGATATAAACACAATTAAGGTGCAATTTCTTAGAGGATTTAGGAAGAATATGCTTGCGGGCCTTTGGCCTGCAGGGAGAGAACCTGGCATCTTATAAGGCCATATTACAAGCGTGCTAGTTTGTCTGGTGTGCAGAAAGTTGAGCACTTTCTGAGTAGGGAGACAATGAAATTTCTGCTCTCTTTCACAGCAATACAACACTAAAGTGTTGGAAGAGGAAGGAGCCCCATAGTTTTCAGACCAGTCCAGTCACTGGAAGAGTCACGGGCTGGAAGGAACTGAAGCAATCTGCCTTGACTTCTGAGCAAGTGGCTGCTGCAGGAAAGACAAGGCAGGAAGAAATGGGTCTTTTCAGATTAATGAACATAGCAAGAAAAAATCATGGAATATAAAAACAAATAGATATTAGCACAATAAGGTTTTGAGCAAGCTTTCTGTCAGGTAATGACTTTAGGTTGCGATGAGGTAGTTTATACACCTGGCAGAATTAAATAATTGTGGGAGGAAGAAATTCAGTTATTTGCAGGTGGAGAAATATGTCTTTACACTCTTTTTTTTTTTTTTTTTTCTTTAAAAAAACCCTAAAAAGTCACCAAAGTAAAAAAAAAAAAGGGATGATTTGGATTTGACTAGATTAGCATTGCTACTGCCTAATCATTAGGTGAGACAAGGAGCTGCCAGCTGAAGGGGTGACATTGTCCTGCAGTTTGACTGTAGGCAGCGCTCGCATAATATAACTAGCGCAGGTGACAGCCGCTGTGACTGTGGAGTGGTACAAGGTTTACTGCCTGTCAACCAGCACAGCAAACTCGCCAGGCTCCTGGGTATATAAAGCACTCTCATCTCGTTGCAGGCATTTCTACAGAGAATTACTGAGAATACGGTTAGCTGACTGTTTTGCGCAGCATCCACGCCGCTGTTATTGCCCAATGCCACGTGTTGGGTGTGATTTTTATGTAGAGATTCTAGTAATCCAGATAATACTCTTTTGCAAACAGTATGTCGTTTATCTAGAGGCACTGAAATCCTATACCTATTGTTTCCTCCTGCCTTCCTCTTCTACCAGTAGGAGCCTTTAGATTCTCCTTGTCTGAGCCCCAGTGCTTGCTGCCTGCATTCAGCTTGCACTCCTTCTCCCCCAGGCCTATCACACCATCTAAATCCCAACACCACCAAAGCTGAGACAGGCATTCAAATCTGGCTGTCACTGCAAGAGGAGAGATGCGACATAGTGGCTAGAGCAGCAATAACTGCAAAAATACATCATTCCAGCTTCTTCCAATGCCCCTCCCTGCACGGAGATCGAGGCACATTGTGGCAATAAATTCTTCTAAGAGCCCTTAAATCTATCACACTAATTGATAAATGTGGAGTAGCCATTCATCTTTCCTGGTAACATTGCAACACATGAATTTGCCTGTAAGATTTTTTTTTTAATGTTTCCTTACGATTAAAGCATAAAATAAAAGAAAAAGTATCATCACTGTCTACTTTCAGGCTAATGCTTCTTTTTGAAGCGTGGAGAGGAGTTCAGGATGGAAAACATAAAAAGATAAAGAAAACTGTCAACAGAAAGGGACAGGTATTTCCCTGGTCTACTCACATGCATTCTGAGCACTTAAGATACTTATATCTAGACTGTAGAATGAATAAATGACACCCACATTTTAGAAATGTCATAATAACATTCTCTTTAAATTTCTTTCCAGAAATCTCACAGCAATTCTCCATTCATTTACCATACAGAGTAAGTGAAGTTGGACTGTATTTTATCAGAGAGGTCAGATGTTTAATATTCTTTGGAGTTGGTGGATAAATATACATGGAAAGAGATTTCAAGGAAAACACAAGCAATAATGAGTGACAAACTGGGGATTGTGAGCACGTCCTTTGTCAATTTGTTCAGTGTACAGTAACCTTGTCAAATTAAGAAAATACCAAGTGCATTAGGAAAGGCTGCCCTCTTCAGACAAACTTAATAAAAGGTACACAGAAGAAGTTCTAAGAGTCTTGAAGCTAAAATAAAAATGTTAAATGAACTGTGCAGTGCAATATCAACACGATATCAGCTTTCTTCTGCTTAATAACAACTTGTTGCCACAAAAGGTGCTTCTTGTCATTAGCTACATATTAATGTGCATTTGTTTAGACTCACTGCAGATCCATTTATACATTTTGTATAAGGCTGTTAAATCTTTCAGTCATATCCTGAAATACACAGACATAATTAATTAAGAAAGCTATCGAGTCTGAGGTTTCCCTATACTGTCATATGGAAAAATAATGCATTTTGCAGTGCTGAATTCCTAGCACACGGCAATTTTCATTAAATATGACAAAGTTGCTTACTTTTTCTGATAAAACTTGGAGTCTAGATATATTTTGATCTCCCTAAAAATCCAAAATAGGGAGTGGAAAGATGTTTTTGTCATCACAATTGGTGTTTTATACCTGCTGGCTATTTTTCATTACTGCTCCTTAAATATTTCACAAACAACTAGAAAACTAAGCTTACTTAGCCAGAAAGTTACTTTTCTTTTTCTCACTATTGATCATCTGAATGTCTTCACAGGTGAAATTGTGTATTTTTATTTGCATCACACCAGGTGGCAAAACACAAGGTTACCAGGTGCTTCTATGGTGAATATAAATGGATTTTCATAAGGTAGGTGATCTATATTAAGAAAATAACCACGTCTGGATAAATAACAGCTTCCAATTTATTGGGGAAGGTGAGGTGGACATAAATATTTTTAGTGGTGGAAAATTGGGAAAACTGAAAGGTGTATCATGGAATCTGCCAGGGAGAACCAGAAATACAGATTATGCTCCACAATACCAAACCTGACACTGATCTATCAAAATTTTTCAGTCCTTTAACATGACTTGGGACTGTACAAGCTAAATTTTGTAAAACAGTCATTAACTGTCAATATAACCCCCTAAAGTTGCTCCAGAACAGGGAGTAGAGACGATGCTACTAAAAGAGGAATCATTACTAGTGAATGTAAAATAAAAGGGATTTAACTGCCAGCTTGATGGAAATCACTCTGTTCATCCTTAGACAAGGTATTTTTTCTAGTTTGTCAGTAAAGCCTCCAATGTCATTATGACTTGAGGGAACATGCCTAACTTCCCAATAAGTTTGTGACCTGAGATATGCCTCTTCTTTATTGCAAACTATCTTTTTTTTTTTTTTTCTGGTCTCAAAGAACTTCCCTTAAACATGATAAATCTGGTTCATTCTATATTCTGCTCCAAAATTCAAATCAGGTTACCTGCCTCCTTCACCACACCACACAGGCCTTCTGGATAACTGGTGGTAACTTCTTGAAAGTCTTTTGAGCCTGTGATACAGGCAGCATTTCTAAGTTCCCTTTAACAAAAGCCCCACATTCTTCACTTTAACCATGTGAGGAAGTCCGTCTGAAGGCTTCTCTTTTTTTTTTTTTTTTTTTTTTTGTTTGTTTGTTGGTTGGTTGGTTGGTTGGTTGGTGGGTTTTTTTAGGATTTGGTTTAAGATGTACTTTCAGTTAAGCATTATTTAAATGCTTTGTTGAATTGGGGCCTGAAATGGAACTTTAATTTCCTTAACAATTCTCAATATACTGTAACTAGAATAAATGTAGAAAAATCAGACTTTCTGAAAAAATATGTCTCAAGGGCACTAGTACAAGCAAATTATGGAGAAGTTAAATAATGCCAAACTATAAATCTCGTATCTACCAGCACTTACCCATCTATCTTGCCAGTAAGGAGACGGTCTTGTTTAAAGACTGAGATGTTAGAGCTGGAAATGAATACTTGCCTTTTAGTCCCCTCCTATACTACTGTATTCAGTTTTATGTATAATTGATGGGCTGAAATTTTAAGATAGATAGAGTAAATAAATTATGAGTATTCAAAATATTGCCCTTTTGCCAGTAAAACCCAGTTATTTTTCACACTGACTCAGTCACCTCTCATGCTGCTACCTTTATTTATAGGAGCAGTATTTTCTGTGATTTTGTAGTATACACTTACTAAAATGATTCCAATAGAAAATATAACCACGATTTTGTAATAATCAGAATACAGTACAGTGCTGTTTGGGTAATTTTCCTTCATTCAATTGAGACATAGTGTAAAAGAAAGTCATACTAGTTGAATACCAGCACTTTATATGCTATTGCTAGTTCTCGCACAATAGAATTCCTGAGAACTGTGCTGTAATTCTTTCCTGCAGTGAAACACAGGGGTGTCCACATTGGCATTCTTGAATTTTTTTAAGCTGTTAAATTATAAGACTGCTTGTACTATGAAGAGAGATTGGGTTATGAATTTTCTGAAGTGACAGATTCTGTTATATAAACCACTGGTGAGTCTGGGAATGCCATTCAACATTTTGAGCTTTGGAATTAATCTTATTCTCCTTCTTCCCATGAGGAAATTAAAAATGTTCACAATTTTACTGCTAAGAAGTGCAGTTTCCATGACAAAGTCACATCCCTGGGAAAACCCCAAGTATATTTTCCAGCTGTGGGAGAACAGAGCCGTGGGTGTACAGAGGTACAATTCCGTCCTGACGACTAACTAACCTAACTCACCTGTTGTGAGTTATTGAGAAACTCAAAAGATCCTAAAATGAAAAGGCTCCTCTGCAAGGTAGCCGCAGCATACTTCTTGCAAAAGACAAGGCTAATAGACTTGGAAAAATAATAGAAGAAATGGTTTCTGTGGAATTCAATATGAAACTCTTTTTTTTTGGTAAAAATACCAGTCTTTACTCACATCACATACAAGACTTTCCACTTCTTTCAGGCCCAGGCTGGTGAGAGGGCTACTCGGGTACGTCCACTGTTCTTCAGCATTTCCGATTGAACTGTGAAGCAACTGTCTCATACCATTCATAAAACTTAATAAGTTTTTATACAAATTACTTTGTTTAGTGACAACCCATGATCACAGCCTACAGAGTCCATTGAGAACTTCATAAAGTAAGTAACTTGAGCAGTAAAGACTCTTTGGCAGACAGTAACTTTCAGTAAAGAGAACCTGAACAGGTAAATGAGCACATGGAAATATATTAATAGAGAAAGAACACAAGAAATGAACTTTTTAATGGATAAAATTCAAATTCATATTTAAACATTAGAGGAAGCCAGTATAAATTCAGAAAAGAGACAAAGTTTACTGATTTTTCCTTAAATAAAAACAAGAAAGCAACCTAACTGTCCCAAGTACTAGCTGATAAATTCACTCAAAGAAATTAGAGTAGTTATTAAGAAATTAGAAATTAGTTAGATTTTGCCCATCTACTTTTTCTAGGCAAAAGCCATCAAGAGCTTAGCAACACCATTATTCCAAAATCTGCAAGTTTCACAGTCCTCTCAGACATTCACCCTCAGACTTCTAACCAGGACATGGGGGTATATGAACAACACCCCTTCCTAAATATCCAAACCTCTCAACTAACATGTTGGTGTAACCTCTGTTGAGATTTACTTCTGATTTTACTCCCCAAAAATAGAAATACATGAAACTGGAGGCTTCAGAGCATATCCCCAGGTCTACAATTATTCTGGGTAGAAACTCCCTGTGTGTGCACTGGGTGACTTCTAACACCTACTTGTCATATCAAAGACAAGTGACAAACCTAGGCTGACCACCAGGTTCACCCACACGCAAAAGTCAAGTCAGTTACCACATTGCTTGACCTCTCTGTGAGCTCCAGTGCGGCCATTCACAAAATATTCACAGCCCACTTTCAACACTCAAACACTCTGGAAGGCAGTGTATGAAACTTTTCACAACCTCAAATGTAAGCTTCAGTCACCAGTTGCAAAGATGCAACTCTTGAGCAAGGCAAGCAGATTTAAACAGCTTGGCACTGGATTTCAGAAAATCTGGTGTGTGGAAGACCAAAACTCACACTCACAGGCACAAGCTACAAGTCGTCTGGAATATTGCAGGAAGAGCTGAAATACAGAGGAAAAACAGTTCTTCCTGGGATATGTCACAAGAAATGTATGCCCTTGGGAAAAAAGAAAAAAAAAAAAAAAAGAAAACACAACAAAACAAACCCAAACCCAAACCAAAACAAACCAAAACAAGAAGGAAAGTGAGCTGATATTCATTAAAAACAGAAGAAATTGCTCAACGCATTTTTGCTGTACTTGATCTCATTATAAATCCATTCAAGTAGTTGGGAGTGGGGCAGGGAGAGGTTAGTTCAAAATTTGATCTGGCTGTTCAGATTGCAGCCAGAAGAAACACAATTCAACCTATACAACTTGCTTAAGTTCAACCAAGAAGAAATAATCAAACGAGTAGAGATCCGGTGGAGCCACGAGTCCTTCACCAGGTGTACAGAAGAGTTTCAGTAGCATAATACCAGTGGCATGTTAAGCCAAGTCCTGCGTCAGGGTACTTAACTGGTACAAACACAATGTGCAGTTGAAGCAGCCCCGTTTTCCTTATAATATAAAAGTTGTGTCCAGTATAATGCATACAGACTGGCTGCATCACTAGGTTTAACATCAGGACTTCTAAATTCCCATTTTAACCAGTGGGTATTTCAGCACACTGTACTAGAGAATAGTTCTGTGCTTGGCCAGCACAGCTTATTGCAGCTCCCTCAGAGAAACAGCCACTTCTCTTCCAGCTGTGGGTTGTATGTCTGCTGTCAGATTCCATAACACCCCTTAAGTCTAACTTAGGTATGCCACCACAATATAGGCTGGGACTGTACCCACAGATAGGGGTACCGAAAGAGATCGTGGCAAAACAATCACTGAACTCACATTTGGCCTGTGTCCTTGTACCTTCAAGCTGGGATTTTCAAAGGAGCTTGAATTTCACTGGTAGATGAACACATAATACCCCTTCGTTCCTTTGAAGAGGCCAGTCTGAAGCTGTAATGAGCCTGCAAACAGTGATTAGCATTTAAAGTGGCACCCTCAGTAATAAAGTCTCAGTGAGCCAGATTCTCGTTTCCTGGAAGTGAAAGACACTATTCACGTTTACCTCTCAGGAGCCTTATTTTGTTCTCGTACTGCTAAATGAGAGGTCACAAGGTATCAGCTCTGGTGAATTGTTCCTAGGCTCTTCAGGTAATATTTAATTCTTGGTGTTTCATCTGCAAGCTTTCTGTAGGCTGCAGTTTACTGCTCCCTGCTCCATCAGGTAAACGCTTCAGCCTGAAGAGTGTTACCTGTTGTCAGCTGGGCTGCAGGAGACTGGAGACTGGACCTTCCTAGTCCAAAGACTTGTACCTCCTCCCTAGAGGGCATGAATAATCATCTCTGAAGTCTGACTTTCCCATTATGCTCAAAAGGTCCTGCTCCCCACATCATTATGGGGCTATGAGGGTCTTTGCAGTACCCTCTGCACCACCCCTACCTGCTGAGACCAAGTTCACGGTAGCCACTCACTGTTCAGCTTAGCCTTCAGCAAAGCATTTCATTGATAAATGTTGTACAGGGCGAGTTAAAAGCACATAGAAAGGACATATCCTGGCATCATTTTGAAGCTTAGTAATAACAAATGAACAAACCTGCAGCCAGGTCAAAGTATCTGAACCCACAAGTGGGGAAGCATCCAAATAACAGCGAAGTTTTCATTCCGAGCTGCTTCTGCAGAAGTAGGTGTTAAGCAGAAATGCCTCACGGAAACAAACCTAACCTGGGCAGGCTCTTTGGAGTGAGTAAATAGACAGAAAAGTCTCTTGATACCCATGTAAACGCCATTACCTCTCTTTCTGCCTTTGGTCACAGTCCACACAAGGATGTTGGTCAAACAGTTCAGAGAAAAAGGCCAAGCAAGGGCTTAGGAGCTGCACCTTTCCCATAGAAGATCTCCTCTACTCTGATCTTTAAAAAACATAGTCTCTTACTTTTCTACATCAATCTTGAAATCTGTTCCATTTTCCACTTTTGACTATAAAACCACCCTCTGAAGTCCCTGAAATAAAAATATTAAGCAGAACACCAAAGTGTTCTTAAAATACTGTAGCACTTGAGTCTCTGTCTGCCACTTGGTAGCACATAGCAATTTAAAATTATTGAAGCTCTGAAATTAAGTGCTTAAATTTGAAGGTGATCACCACTCTGAACATGTGAATTGTACAGCTATCTGAAGTATCAAAGTGCTTCAATTTACTCTAAGCAGGTCATTTTTGGAAGTGATAAGGGAGCCTGTGGTTGCCCAGTCTGCACTGATTTAAAAGTTTTCTATTCATTTTTACCAGTACTTGAGTGATTCTGATAGCTTATAGGAAGACTGTGCTGAACATATTTGAGTGTGTTACAGGGTATAAGTATGATTTTCCTTTTTTCTTTTAATTAGCAATTTGGCACCAACATTTTCCTTCAGGAGTCAGGTCAAAGCAGGTGTTTTTCCCTAGTTCTTCCACAGTTGTCGGATATAAAAATTGTACACTCATATCCATTTTCAAAGTCTTCAATTCACTTAATACACAATGTACAATTTTCTGAATGTACTGAAAATTTCATTGCTTTGTAGCTACAAATTGAAACCTATAATGCTCATCTCCAGGAAGCAATCATTAATGCCTTTTTTTACACTACAATATATTTATTCTTGCAATTTTGGTGCACAGTGCCTTTTGAAAGTACTTCCTTAAATGAACTAGTAATAGCTAGTTATCCCCTGTAATATATTACTCAGTGATGAAATAGTTATATTCCATACACAAACCTTTTATAGCTGCAAGGACTATAGAAACACAAGAGATCCTTAAACTCCAGGATGATTCTTTCCGCTGCCATCCAAAGTAGCTTAGGGCCAGAATGAGGCCTTGCCAGTTTTTTTTTGATTTGGACAGCTTTCTACATATTCCCAGAATTGTTAAATACTGCACTGTTTCCCACACTGCATCAAGTTCAATTAGAGAGATTGTTTTCGTGGGCCTTTTTTTGTGCTCCTCCAACTGCCCCATGGCAGAGCTGTCATGGCTGATGCCCTGCCTTGATTCAAAACTCCCAGCAAATATTTCCCATTTTCTCTTCTGAATAGCTTTAATGATAAGTATAATTATCTGAAAACTCTGATGAATTCTGGTATTTGTTATAAGTTAATTCCACTTAATGCCTAGTATTTTTAAAGCTCTTTCTTTATCTATCAAAACTAACTTCTGAGTTGAAGATCTGTGGGTCAGCCTTCCAGTTACAGACCCTTGAAAATCAAGTCTCTTTTAAGTGGAAGCACATTCTGGGTACTTGACAGCATTTCCTTTTATACACCTGTACTGACCCACAAGCTACTGTAAAGGATGTGCATTACCACTTCTATGTTCTGCTTCCTAAAATAATGCGTGAGCTGGGACCTGAGGGGTTCTTGCTGTAATATCTGTTGGTTACTCATGGCTGATTGATAACCAGCTCATGTTTATGATGCTGAACAGTTTTGAACTACATGGCGGGGAATTTGCCATTCAGAAGACTTCTGCAACCAGCAAAATCTAATTCCTATGTACAGTTCCTGAGTCATACAGTGCTTGTGCTGTATCCACCTACATTTTTCAGAATAATGGCCACTCAAATATCAGAGACGAGATAATACAACCATGTTTGACATTTATCTGTTCTCAAATCATTTGCTCAAGTTTACATTGATTTAGCTGTACATGTTGCACCTTGATGAAATTATTTTTATTGGCATATCATGACACATCAAGATGTTTCAGAGTAATTTATAAAGAAATCTTTCATGTGATTTCAGAAGAAGTATGACTTTTTAAAGTCATTTGGTGTCCTCTGGAATGATTACCCCTCATGTAAAAAATCAGTTGACAGGTTAATTTTCCAGGTGGAAACCTAGCCTTCATCACAACCCCTTATTTTATTTTATTTTATATGACAATGCGGGAAGAGTTTGCCTGTCACTGGAAGAAGTATAACAGTCACAGTTGCTTAGTTAGCTAACTGCTATGATTGCTTACATCCCCGTTCTTTGGTACTTTGGCTGTACTGCTGCATTCCCTATTATCCTGTGAGATTTTCCAAGTTCCTCGCTTTGCTGAAGAGTTCAGTAATTTATCAGCCATCTGATTCCCAGAAGCATTTAGTGGTTTGAGCTTCACCTGAAGTTTTCTCAAGTTTGTGAATGTTTACCATATCTTTCTGCTGTATGTGTAAAGCAGGTGCCTTAACAGCAATTTCAGAATGGTGAAAGTCTTAATTAAGTTCAGTAGTTGAATCTGTAGAATACTTTACTACAATGCCCTTAACCAACTGTTTTAACGTCTTGATGAAATTATCCTTGTTGTTGCCTTTTTTTGTACTCATGTGGCTGCATACTGCACTGTCCTTTGTTTCACAACTTTTTGCTGCCTCTTTTTTCAGAGGTATTCCTGAGGAGTTAATGCTTTCTTTGGCTTGCTTCTTGTCTGTTCCGCTATGCAGACTTCAGAGGCACTTTTCTGAAAATCAATAACAGCTGTTGCAGCATCCATGATATGATCATTCAAAAAAAGACAATGGCACATCAGGGCTAACTTGTACGGGATCTGAGCCGCGACACACGTAGACTCCTTTCATCGGTACAATCAGAAATTTATTTTGTTGTGTCTTGATTAGCCTTTTCCTTATGCTTTTTTTAGGATAGTAAAAAAGAAGAGCTGGAAAAGAATTCCAAGACTGTTTTGGCCCCACTCTCTGAATTAAGTTGGGAATCAAGCTGTTGTAGACTATCCCTGGCAAAGTTTACTTTAACCACCTTTTAAAAGCGTTTAATGGGGAGCCCTGAACGACAGTCTCGCGTTAGAACAATTGCTCACTATTCCTTCCCATCATTCGTGTATGTTTTGGGAGATGAAGTTTCCCCTCAGGCCTCTTTTTGCTAAATTAGACAAATCAGTTCCTTCACCTTGTTTCCATAAGCACATTTTCTAATCCTCTTTTCCTGTTACCCTCCTCTAGGGTCTATCCGGTCTGTCTACTCTTAAGCTTGGCTCCCAAACTCACATTTCAGCTGCAGCTACACCAGTTCCAAGAAGAGCAGAGCTCTTTTCCTGCTGCTGACAAAAAAGTTAAAACATCCCAAAGTGTCACTATTATGCTTTTGCAGCATCATATGAAAAGGGAGGCACTTTTAAAATTAATTTATTCCTCAGTCTTACCAAACAAAAAATATGGGAACTTTTAATGTCAGTTCATCTATACCATCCCATGTCTTCAAGACCTGACCTAAGTTTTCTTTTAGGAAAAGTTAAATTAAACCAATTCCCAGTGACTCCACTTGGATGACTCTTATGTCCTGTAGACAGCCACATTTAACAATGGTTTCTGCTTACTCTGAACTCTGACACTGGGTACCAATTACCACTTTTTTCCTCACACTGATCTAAAATACAATAAATTGCTCATTGCTTTCTTCAATATACTTTGGCTACCCCAACTTTTGTTATTACTATTTTTGCAAAGATATAGGCATAGCAATGCTGTCAGTCGGAGCATGCTGATGAGTAACTCCACAGTCATAACTGGCTCTTAGCCTGTGAATGATGACGCTGTTTCCGAATTAACATTGTGCTCACTGAATAGTAACTATCTTGCATCCTTGGATAGATTACAGATTTCTTCATCTTTAAATTGCTTTTTGTCAGCAGAGATGTTTGCACACTCCAAGGATTTAGGGTTTGTGTTTGTGCATTTCTTTCATAACCACTATCAACTTTTATTACTGCAACTATTGCTCTAATGCTTTAGAAATTTACTTACACGCTTAACTTCAGAAAAGACTGTCACAGAGGCCTGAGTTTAACAATGACTTACATCAAGACTCAAAAAAATTGCAAAGTTCATTACCTTGCTAGTGTAACTACATTTTTGATGCTTGATTTTATTTTGCTAATGAGTCTAAGTTATAGAACTATCAATCATCTGCCAGTCTGGCAAAACAGTGAACTTCATTTCATCTGGCCTTTTTGACCTGTTAGACATAAGTGGTCCTACAAGGAGTTGAAACTCCAGCCAACAGAGATAATAGGATCATTGAAACACAGGCTTTTTCATTACTGCAAGGGGTAGCCCTCAACGACAAATCTCAGTGGTGGTGCTCATAAACATTCCTGCTAGAAACCACTGCCCAGCATTTCAAAACACTTCTACCTAAAGCTCATTCCTGAATGCACAGTTTAGTGACGAAATCCAAGTAGCCTGGTTTTGGAAGGTGCTGAGTACTCATGGCTTTCAGCAAATTTTTGGAATTAAATAAAAATAGCAGGTAAAACAACAGACCTAAGAGAGACAAAAATGGTGGCATATGGCTATAGTCTTTTCAAGATGGAAATAAATCTCTGTATGAATTTAAATAAAATCTTCTTGATAGGTAAAGTGACTAATTGCTTCTTTTTATATAGTTTAATTGATAGCCTAAAGCCAAGAACAGATTTTAAATTAATCAAAGTTTCATAAATAATTGTGACTTCACTGTGGTACAACCTTGAATAATGGACCGAATAATAGGTTATTCAATTGACTCATTCCTTCACTGAACAGAATATCAACTGAAAACATTCACCTATTATTTTGACGTAAGCACGTACAAATCTGACTCCTTGACATATTGGAACAGGATGGAGTATTACAGCTTGAAGTTTTCTGAGAGAATTTGTCATCCACTTGAAACGCCCAGGCAAGGGTGGCTGTAACACCACCCCTCAGCATATGCAGCCCAGCGTACACTGCGTTTCATGTGCCAAGGAAAAGGTACTAACACTTGCCCAGCCCATCTACCAACATCACTTCTTTGGGGAACTCCCTCCCCACTCCCTGGAAAAGATTCAGGGTCATACCAGCAGGGCACTGATTCTGAATAAAATAGTCCCTCTACGCAGACTGTACACAGCAGATCTAGGGTGGATGTAGGGAAACCAGTGTACTAAAGAACCTCTGCCAAGCAAGCTCTGCCTGTAAGACTAACACCACTGCCTTTCTGGAGGCTTCACTGCTTCTAGGTAACTTCATATAATCAGGTTTTGAAGGTGCTTATTATGAAAGGCTCAAGCCAGCTTATAGTACATATGAGTACAGTTAGCAGTTGTTCACAAAGTGACCTGAATGTGGAGGAAGACATGGACATAATCATGAAATAAATACATCCATGAGTCTGCCTTTAAAAAAAAAAAAAAGTTTTGAATGTAGGGCATCTGTAAGTCAGGTGCTAAGCTAACGAGATGGTAGGCCAGTGTGTTTTCTTTTGCTCCTTTTACTAGTTCTAGGTTGTATTTTCAAGTGTCAAGTCACATTTCAGATCAGCGCTGAATATTTTCATGCCAGCAAAGCAACGCAGTGCTGATCGTCTAACATAAAGTGCATATTTACTTGAGAGCACCCTGCAATACAGCAGCCACCAAATTAAACTGCATTTAATATTTCCTATGTTGGCTTTGTATTATTTATCAAATGCTTCAATTTAGTAAAATATATATATACTATGTGAGTATCTTTGAAACGACATTACCATTTCCTAGAATGCTCCAACAAGGGCTTTGCTGTTCAAAGCTGCTATGAACAGAGCTGCACCAAAGGGAGCTATTTGGACTGCACAACAATGAACTTTATTGATCCTGCAAAAGCCATAAACACTGTTACATATTTCTGAGTGCCATCTACGGGCATATTTACCATCAGATGATAATGCAAGTGTGTGTGTGCCTATGTATCACTATTAAAGACAATATTACTATGCACCAAAGAGTTCAGCCAACATATGCTCCAAAGTTTCCTATTCGGAAGCATGATCTTTGTAACTTTAATGTTCTCTTACTGCAATTATGTACATTTAACTGGCATTGACCCTGAACCCACACTGAAAGTGTGACTTTATCGAAGACTACAAAGATTTTCTGGCTTTTTATTTACAATAGGTTAAATTGCTCCAGTTGTGGCCTTGACAGCTATACACATGTGCCAGTCTACTCACATGAAAAAAACCACAGAAGGCATGTGTGTGCAAGTGAAGTAACTGTGCACCTAAGTAAGTCTTTTTGCCAAGAATATGGTAGGGTATCTAATAAGCACCATATTGGGATAAATTCTGTGCGTAGAACAAGTACTAAGAGACAAAGTAATGTCGGTGTATCCAGTGTATTGATTTAGCAGTAGGGGTAGATTAATGTATGACTTGTATTCCTGCTCACCTAGTCCAGCAGGGCATCTCATCTCTTGGACATGCATCTCTGCTCCTACCCAGGAATGTTTCCTTTCTTTAAAGCCCTCGGTCTGGGAGAACTGCGTACTTTCATGGCCAAGTCTTATCCCATATGGAAATAAAGCACGGGTAGTTTGTGTGCCCAGACTGGGAAGCACAGAAAGGATAGACCTTGCGGTCTGGTGCCATAAATGTAGCCAATGTCAACAGGGTTTACTTTACAGTGAACATTAAAGAGTAGATTTTCAAAGAAAAAGAAGAAAGTCATGAGTGACTAGGGATCAAACACCTTTAGGCTTCTCTGAATAGCACAAGGTAAAACAAAACAGCCAGCACACCAGCCCATACCAATTGCCACATTATAATGCTCCCTGAGGCTTCAGTCCAGGAAATCAGGATCTTGTTTATGGAAACGTCATTAAAGCACTTTCCTTGCTTTCCTGTAATACAGACTTTAGCAACTAGTAATCAAAGAGAAATAGCTGAAAAGTCTGTCCTTGAGTTGCACTAAGACCATGTATTAGAAGCCTATTTGCCTTCCTGGTCCCAAATTCACATGCCAGGGCTTCTTTGACTCATTGGTAACAAACAAGACTGCACACCCCTAAATCCTCTGCTGCTTGGTGAGCCTACTTGCAGAGGCTTCCTTCCCCTTCCCACTACCAGGAATTTACCTATCATGCATTTTTAAGAGGCTGTTTAAATGTTTGGATCCTTATACCTGCTGCGAAGCTGAGAATATCAAATGGGAATCCTGCCCTTAACACCCACAAGTGATTCATATACATTTTTCCCTTGGCTCAGACTGTGCTCAGGCCCATCTGTTTGAAAGCACCAATCCTGCTTGCTGGTCCAACGCTCACACAGTGATGCCTAGGGACAGGAACACTGAGCAGGATAACGCTTGCTCACATAATGCTACAAATGTCCTCTCTTTGCTTACATCCCTGCAGTCACACTACGTCACTTCGCTTGCTGAAAAAGGGTTCACATCTGCCATTCAAAGGATGCTGCCATGGAATTAAGATACAGTCCAAGGAAGCTCCAGCTACACATGGTGGATGCTGCAGATGAAGCCTGTCTTCATAGGCTTGTCCAGGTGCTCATGCCCATAGCAGAAATCTGTAGCTCAAGAAACAAGGATTCTATTATGGACAAATCTCTAATTTGAAGGAATTAATGCAGTGGAGGTGCCACAGGGAGCTTCATAGAAATCCCCACACAAATACTCAGGTCCTAAAATTCTAATGAAAGACACAAGTCAGAAACAAAGGGGTCTGAGTAATGAAATGATTAAAGAGAAAATACAGTTGAAAACTCCTGGAACACATTATAATTTAATATCTCATTATTTACTAGGCACATTGAACACAACATGAATTTCCCTCTGCTCCACCAAGCCCACTTATTCCACAGAGCCTACGCTTCTGTATCTCATCCAAGTTGAGATGAAATTGTCTTGTATATCAGACAAATGTACTACAGAGTAGCTTACACTTTCATAACGTACAATCTCGATGTTCCCAACAGTCCAACTTCCACATCATTTAGAGAATTTGCACTCACACATTTTCAATGTATAATGAGTGGCGTTAGCAGTTCATAATTATTAAGTAGTTATTTTACATGCCCTCGTGACTGGTAAATAATACCACCGAGAAAAAAGTAACCAAGGGTTTGAATAAACGATTCTACATAAACCTAGAAGTTCTTATTTTAAATCTGCATTATCATGTTGGTTCAGATCTGTAAGCTTAGGTCTGAACAAACATGAACTTCAGGGACATTCAAAATTCAGCTCTGAATCCTGACCTGGATTTTCTAAATGACCTTTGAAATTTGGAACTAAATCCAAATGTTGCAGAGTCTCTACCTGAAAGCCATTCGCTGATGGATTTTCATTCAGTCTAATGTAGGTGGCAAATTATGCCGGGAATAAGTCATTTTCAAGAGATCCAAGGTCTGGCATACAGACTACTGCATCCAGTAGGTTTAAATGGAAAACAAAGGTTCTTCATTTACCTCTGAGGCTTCTGTCTGATTTATTTTGCTTCTCTGGTTTGTATTTATTTGATTGTTTGTGCCAGGTATAATGGAGAAAATGCAGGCATTGCTAGGGAAAGCTGTGATCTGCAGCGCTCTGAGGCAGCTCCTCAGCTACAATGACCTCTTGAAGATACCTCTGAATCAGAGCAGAAAGAAGAGGCAGCAGCTCACACCTGGGCAGGCCTTTGCAGCTTGCCCAGATGTCAGCAAAATAGTCTTTGCTGGCCAAGACTAAGACAGCCGTAACTTTTTACAAAGCAGTGAAACACATACTTAACTTTACTCACATACTGAAACTTAAGAATGCACTTAAATGCTCTGCTGAACACAGTCACGTGCCCTGCTGCTCTGTGGACATAGGTCAGTCACTCTCAGAGCACTGAAAGCTTCTCAAAACCTCCTGAAAATGGAAAATACAAGAAATAGTTTTTATGGGGTAACTACTCCAGTGTCAAGAGATAGCCATTACGAAAACGTCCCTTTTGCAGTCTCTGACAGCAGCTGATACTACTGTGCAACCACACCAACAATCCTCTACCCTCTCCTGTGATGGTAGACATTCAACATACTAGCAGGTCTTTCTCGAAGAAAAATTGAAGAGAAACAGCATCACAATAGTCTTCTTCTGAATTGTACCATAACTAAAAGGAATATATAAACATAACTCTGAAAAAATGCACAACTCAAAATAATAACAGAAATATGTCTTACAAATGCATAAATATTCAGAGGCAGAAGTCAGTCACCCAGTCACCTTTTCAGACACCTATCAGTTGTTTTGGTAATGTATTGAATAAAATAAAGGAAGACTAAAAGAACCAGTCTAGTTACTACCCATAGGAGCTGATTGTCCTTTAAAATAACTTAAGTTTTATGAAAATGTAAAGCCCAAAAGCCTCAAAACAGATTAAGAAAAATGTCCAAATTCCAGGGACAGAATGAAGCTACCAAAGCAAGTATTTGTTTTACCATTTCTGCATGCAGAACTCCATGCAGTGATGTCCAGCTCTCTTTCCCAAGTGGTTACTGTTAGAAAGGAGCAACCTACCTTTGACCATTCCTTAATCTGCATTTTTCAGGACAAAAATTTCTTGGCTGCTGTGCTGATCACCCAACTAGAATTTTTAAGTACTGTCTGAAATTCTCCCTTCTGAATAGCACTACATCCTCTGCACATTTTGCTATCTCATTGTTCATTCTCTTTTCTAAATGAGAACTATGGACACACTTTATTTCTGCTGTACTGGCAGAAGATTTATGTCTCTACAGATTCACCAGCGTGATTGTGTGAATAATGGTAAATTTTTTAACTGCACTGTTTTAATTCATATTTTGAATAGAAATTACACGTAGATAAATAGAACTAAGTTCCCACTGAGCTGAAGATCACTGGAGGAAGGATTATCATACTGTTTTTTGACTGGTATTATGTGCGGTTCAAAGATGACCTGAACTTTCTTCCTTCATCTTAGAAAAAGAAACATGAATCAAAAGTCAGCCTCCCATTTTAATCAAATTCCCCTGATTATCTGGTATGGATCTAAAGGAGGAAGGTTTAAATAGCTCCTACAATGGAAATATTTCAGAACTAATCTGACAGTACAAGCAAAAAGAGGTAATTAATAAAAGCAAATGAAATTACATTGTAGTAATCAGGGAATGGCCCAGGAAAGGGCACAAAGATTACAAGAACCAGCTGATTACTGTGGATTGTTTCTACATTAAAAAAAAAAAAAGAAAAAAAAATCCATGCCCTTCAGGCTACCAATAAAGAAGAAATAAAAAGGAAAACATAAATTTGTCTGCCTGTACAAATGCATTACTAGACTGCAGTTTGCTGGACTTTGCAAAAAGAAAGCAGTTTCATATTAATGAAAAAGAGATTTGATGATATAGTTTTCATACTGGGGAATTTGGGATTCTTTTCTACAACAGAGTTAATGTGGATGTTAACTGAGTGCAAATCCTAAATCAGACTTCTTGCTGAATGCTTAGAAAGGAAAATCAAAAGCCTTCACTGAGGACACAGCTCCTCTTTTTTGCCCTTCCTATCACAGCTCTTGGAAATAATAAAGTTGTGTATTGCCCAAAGAGCCTTGTAGCTGATACCTCTGTCATTTTCTTGCCTGGACATAAGAGAGGAAAGATACTGGAGAAATGCCATCAGGCTGTGCATACAAACCCCAACAGCTATGGAACAGTTGAGGTTCATCTTATATCAAAATGGAGGTTTGCCATTGAGCTCTGGCCAACACAAAACTTGACAAACCATTAGAACACCCTGCGAGTACCCCGAGTCCTTCTTTAGCCAGTGCGAAGTAAAGTATCTCCAGTGTTCTGCCTTGAAAATGTAAAGCAATCATCATTCTTACCATAACGTGCCAATGAAAAGAAATTCATGTATCCAAAATTACAATTCATCAGAGGTCAGAAAAAATCTACCATGTTAACAGATTATCCTAAAATATTTTAAAATTCTTTTTCAATCTGACACATTTACCAGCAAACAAAACAAACTGGTGTTTGAGAGGTGTTACAATGACACGATTGGATTGCGTTTAACAACTGGGTTTCCCTGTAAGATTCATGCCTTAGTTTGCCAAATGTTTGTTAAAGGCAGAAACGAAAGGAGAGCTGGCTACAGCTGTAAGCCCCTGGAAAACCCTCGCCTGTAAGAGGATTGAGTTAGGAGACTCTGCAAATTGATGAGCTGTAATATATATCATAAAGTGAGGTAACTTAGAAACTGGAAAGCCTTGTCTTAGAGTTAATGCCTTAATCCAAACATATCATTCACACTGTGAGAAAAAAATGTCAGAAACTGAAAATCCATGAAACAAGGTTATAGAAAAAAAGAACAAAATAAACATTGTGACTGATAACATGCTGATATTGATTTGTTTTCATTCCTGCAATAGGTACCTACTTTCTGATTTGCCAAAATCTGTCAGCACCTTTATGTTCAAGTTATTTTGAGGCCTGATCTATTACATCTTTTACAAAATATTAATTATGAGTATCTATGCCAACTACTGCCACTAAAAATGGGGTATTTATCCCCATTTGCCTGATCTTAGAGTTATTAATCTCTCAAAGTTTTGGATTACCAGAAAATAAAACTGTGGCAGTAAAGGATGTGGTTATGTGGTAAATAGTGGAGAAATTTCCTTTTAACTAAACACAAAGAGTAAAGAGTTTCCTGATTATTAATGATAAGCTTGTGCTTGGGGCCTAGGTAAATCAAAGCCAAGTGTTCTCAACCACAGAAACAACAAAAATTATGATTGCATGATAAACATATGGGTTTTGATTATGTGCATCCTACAGGCTCCTGGAGATGTTCTGAGCGCTTAGTCCAGACCGAGCTCATCTGCTGTCTCATGACCAACCATGCTAGCCCAAAACCCACCAGCTTTCATAATTTTTTTAAAGAAGTGAGGAGAAGGTGGGTAAATGTAGCCAGAGGATCACCATTTTGCCAGGGCCCTGCCTGTATCTGCCCCACTGGAGCAGACAAAGCAGCAGACAGCTCCTACAAGCTCAATCATATGTCTACCCAGGAACAGGACCCAGCACCCTCTGTGCCATGACTGCCAGGCTAGGACTCTCTGGCAAGCATCACGAGACCCTTTCACCATTTCCCAAGGGGACACAGAGGGATTTGGATTTCCTTGGTGTGGGAAAGGAAGAGAGGAATGGAAAAATTCTTGGATTTTTCTATTTGTGTACACAGGCTTTGGAGGACTTTTTAGACCTTCCCAAAAGCACTGAGCCAAGACACCATACAATGGACAAGGAACAGGGACACACATTGGAGATTCAGCAAAGGAATGCAACAAAGACAAATTCAACAGCCCTGTTGATCCTAATGTTTTCTGCACAATGTTCAGAGCAAGGACTGTCTTGATATATACCAGATACAGGCCAAGACAGTCGAGACATGCAAGTTATTCCCCTCGAGGACTAAATCTATGGTGCTAAAATAACACAGCCAAGTTGTGGGCTCCAGCACTCATACACCATTGGCCATTCTGGGAGTTACTTTCACCTCTGGCCTCATGTTCCCCATGGGATGTTTGAATCAGGTCACCAAGTTTTGAGGGGCAAGAGAGTTTAGCAGCGCGCATGTACAGTGTGACACACTCCTTGGCTTCAGGGCCAGCAAAGAGTCTTTGGCACAGCTTATTTCTTACAGAGACATCGGTGCATAAAATGTGTCCTAGAAAGCAAAGGGAGATGCAGCCATGTTACCAGTGGTGAGATACAGATGAGAATAGTACTCATCTTCAGTATGAATATTAGTAACAGAAAACTACTGCAGTGCCCTGCCAATTCCTTCTTCCATAGTAAGAACGCACCCTGGCATGACTGCTCGTAATGGAGGTGTTCCGTTACCACGAAAAACATGCCAATACTTATGCTTGCACCATTTCAGAAGTCAGGAAGTGTTGCTGCTGATCACAATGGCGCCTTCTGCCACTGCTAACTGTAGTACCCTTCAGAACAAACTCTCCCCTAAGTGATGGTAGAAATGACAAATTGAAGTGTTAATTTGTTAAATTGCAATAGCACTGTCAAATTAGCCTGGCTTAATGCTAAAAATAATTCCATTCATTACTACAGAGCCAAAACAAGCATCATACCTTTTGATAGTAAAATTCTGCGTGCAGAGCAGTCTTACAAGCCTGAAAAAAAAACAGAAGCAGAGCAAGTCCAACATGTCGGATGTTGCCTCTGAAGACACTTCAGAGAGTAAGCAGATGCCTCTGCTGAACACCCCTGAGGTTCACCAAAGAAGTGGCTTGAACCCCAGCTTCTCTGACTGCTGCTCTGGTAGTATCAAAGACAGTTCACTCGTGACAAAGCCAACAAGTACCAAGCAGTGGGTTGCTCCTAACATACAAAGAAAAAAATACACTGCCACTTTTCTTTTTTTTCTTTTTTTTTTGTGGATGGGGGCCAAGCTGAGTCTATTCCAAGCATCAGGGCCAAAATATCATCTACAGTTAAAGCATTGCTGACGATGTTGCTGAGGCTACATGAGATGGAGCAGATTACAGGTCACCCCGCAGCTTGGAGGTATATTGGCACTGTGATGGTAGCGGTAATAAAAATATGTTTGTGTCAGTAAAGTAAGCAAATATGACTCAAAGCACACAGGCAGTAGACAGACTGAATAAGAATTCACTTTTCTAAACATAACCACAATTTGAAGTGCCAAGGCATGGTGGCCTACAGAGCCTCACCACTGGACAGCTACTGCGGAAATCTAACAGGACATAACTGAAATTAATGACAGAAGAAAGCAACACTCACAAGACTACTACAATTACTGCTTTGCAAAAGCAAAAGTTCTTGTATCACTGATATATTCAGGAAGACATTAGATGAAGTGACTCTATGCCATTTAATAAAATGTCCTTGTAGAGGGGTAATTAAGAAGTGGAATAAGTAAGCAGGCACAGCAGAGGCCCTGCCATATTCTCACAACAGGAAATACAGAGTTGTGGGGGGAAAAAAAACAACCAAGCACAACTGGAATGGAGAGCATAGCCTTCACCATCTGGGAACTTACTCCCCTTGTCTGGGAATGATCTCTAAGCCCACGTTAAAAGATCAATGAACTGCAAAAGATGTCTCAGTCTGCCTAGGAATCTGAAGAATGAGTGGAATTTGGTTCTGCTTTGATTTCAATTTACCCTGCCCACATTACAATTTTGTAACATACTGTCAACCTAAAAATATTTGTTCTGTTGCCAGTGTCCTATCACTACAGAAAGGGAAACAGTGATATTTTGATCGTGACAGGTAAATGGCCATAGCATATGAAATAAAGTGGGGGTGCAGTGGCAGTGGGAGGGAGGGATAGGTGGGGGAAGAGTCATTTTCCTAAATAAGCCAGTAAGCCAATGCTCTAATACTCATTGTGAAGCATGATCATGCTGCTAATGAAGCAATAAATCCTCTCTTGCATTGGTGCTTGAGGGAGGGGGGTCAGAAGGTGGAGAGAGCTCCCATTCCTTTCTCATTATAAGCAGCAATGCAAAATGCTTTAATAAAGCTCAGTAGTGTCCTAGAAGGAATAATCAGCTAATGCTTCTCCTCGTGAACCCATGCTGCAAAATGGCATGGCTCCTTGGCTTTGTTGGCGTTCCTCTTAGGACTCCCGTCCTACAGCCAGTGCCAAGCCTGTCCCTTCCCCCTGCCCTCCTTGCCAGCCTTCATCCACTTCAGGACTTCAATATTTGACTTCCAGACCTGCACCAGCCAACTTAAGCATAACCATCACTGATTAATGCCTAACCTCACACACATGTACTAAAATGCCCTTATTTGAAATCGTAAAGGAAGAGAAACATTTATTTTCCCCAAAATTGAAACTGGCAATGAAAAATGAGCAAAGCCTCTCTCTAATTAATGCTAATCTGTCTGCTTTGTGTACGCACTAGTGAGGGAGCCACAGTACGCTGCAGATCAGACGATAAAAGCACACTCAGGAGTTTGACTGCTTTAGAAGCACAACATCTGTTAGCCATGTTATTCTGCAGCTACCCAACAAGCAGAGCACTCTCCATAATGCTTAATAGCTTATGCATTATGTATGCTGCCGTTGATACAGAGGTGCTTGAGTTCAGGGTTTCATTCTGTGCAAGCCTCAAATTATAAAACTACAGGCAAATCTTGGGAGTGTCTCTCCCCTCGCCTTCCTTGCATGGCGAGTGAGAGCTCAGGGCTAAATTCTGCTCTCAATTAGGCTAATAGGGCTCCACTCAAAATCAGCCCAGTGTAACACCAAGGAGTATCTGACTGACTCCATCCTTAATTCACTCAGTGTGTGGAATTAGAATACAATTGCAAGAAATCTTGTTAGAAGAGAACACTTTAAGTTACCTATTGTTGTAATATCCTTGATTGATTTATTCACTGCATTATTATTACAAATTAATAAAGGAAGGGTATGTATTAATGGAGTTTATAGGTTTTTCAATTACTGTTTTCCTATTATTCTTTCTAGTATTCAATTCACTAGCTTCTTCGTATAATTAATCTATAACTCCAATGCATTATAGTGCTTCAGAATTTATGAAGTATACACAAAGCATATAAATCCTATTAACACATCCCATCATACTTATAATTGAGTCAATTAAAACATTGCATGTGTCTACAGTATATAAAGGGGAGGGAGAATATAAAATTGAGATCAAAGGGTTAATAAATTCTTAATTATTTATAGTTTCTTAAATGTCTCTGCTACAGTGGAGCCAAGATGCAGCACGAATATGCTGCATTCTGCTCCTTAGACCCTATAGCCCAGGATGCACTGGTCCAGTGAACATAAGACCTGAGTGCAGCTCACAATGATTTTCAAGGCCAAAGGGATAATTTTGTTTTTCTAACATGACACAGATCCATAGGATTTCACTCAGGGATTCCTTAATAAAGCTAACAGTTTCTGGAAAAGTTGTTTTTTTGTTTTTTTGGTTTTTTTTGGAAGTATCCAACCTTCATTTAGGGATTTCCAGTTATCTGTTCCAGTGTAGTAACATAGCTTCACTGATAAAAATACACATCCTGGCATGTTTTCAGACCATACGTGCATACCCATGTTAGGTATCTAGCTTAGGAATGATTCAACAGATCAAAGTGAAGGACTCAAGTTCCCCGCCAAGTCAATGAAAAGAGGCCGTCAGTCAGCTCCAGCGTATTGAGTCAGCGTATCTAAATGAGATGCCTGAAAGAGCTAAAAAGAGACTAAGAGAATAAATACCTACCCCAACTTCTCTTCTGAACTGCTTGAGATCCTCCTCCTACTGATAGCTGTTCCTTCCAGCTCTTGTCTTTGGCAATATACTTCATTTGCTAGACTGAATAGGCAGCTACTTTCTCTAAAGCCATAGATTCAACTCTGTAATAATTAAAACACATGGAATTTGCAGTGTGATAGAGACAGATTTTCCAGAACTCAGATCATCCACAGAGGTCTTTTCTCACCTCTTCCCTTTTTGCTGCTATCTTTACTTCAGTGCCAACACACACTGCAACTCAACACAGGCTTTCGGCAACAGAATCGTTAGTGCCACTGAACTGAATCTGTGCTGCAAAGTCATTTAAGTACTTCTGAAAATCATACTCTTGAACTCTTGATGCAGTTGCAGCATTATCCTGGCTGCAGAATCCCTGCACAACATCAATGTATTAATTCCTATTTGTAAGGTGCTTTGAAGATGCTTACGCTACTGCATTGCACCCTGCAGGTTTTCATTGGTGCTAACATGGCACAACTCTGTTTTCCCCCTCCCCCTCTGGCCTGAGCCAGTCTATTAAGAACAAGAAAAACCAGAAAATGTGTTTTTTCCCATACATTTGAGAAGACAAATTTTTGTGTCCCAGCATGAATTATTCCACACCACACAAAAATGCTAATTAAGCCTTTATTCTATAACCTGACAGATGTTTCTGATGCACTGTTCATTTATTTCATACTGTACAAAAGCTAAAGTTTTAAACTTTTTGTATTATGATGAAATTAGCACTATTCATGAAGACAGCCATCAAAAGTCTACTTGAAGCACCATCCCACTCTTCAGAGGAAAGACAATCTAAAGACATAGCTGAAGATTGCCCTCCCTTGTGCATTACGTAGACATGCCACATTCACACGTGCACTCAAGGAGTCTGCAGGCCCCCACTCCTTCTCTCCACTGCTTTTGTGACTGTAACACCAAGAGAAGAATTTGTGCCTGATCAACCTGTTCTGGTGTTGCAGAGAAGTTTATCTCTCTGCCCTTTGTCCCAACAGTGACCAGTGCCTGCCTTGCGAGCAATCCACTCTGCAGTCACTGCGCATCCCCCAGTGTAGCACTGGTTTTGGTGGACAGCCATGCTCTATCACTCCTGCTGTTGCACTTGCCAGAGTGGGCAAGCAAAGTCAAACTCATGTTTTGCACATGGATTGCTTTACTCCAGTGACTCTCCCATGGCAGTGTAATATGTCACAAATACCCCTGAACAGCCTGTCCTAGTCACAACCTACCCCCATCCCCAGGGAGGAGCCTGATGCCCAGGGCTGGGGCTGTCCCCATTCCCCCCTTGATGCCCTGCTCCTGACCAGGGGTTGGGATGGGCCCCGGCTGCCAGGTCCTGCCCTGCCACCCCAAGGAGCCCCTGCTGCTCCCAACCTTCAGCCCTCACCGTGCCCTGATGCTTCCCCCAAAGCAAGTCACCATTGGGTGCCATTGTCTACTCTACTGCAGTGACATGTGTCACGGCAAACTTGTCTTCATCCCTGTTCCTTTTGTGCTATCTCCTACACAACTTCCTTCTGTATTTTTGGCTCCTCTTACATATCCCTATTCCCTTTTCTCCTCTGTTCTCCTAAAAAGGCACATTAATACTCTCCAACCTTGTCACCAAACCAACTTCTGAGAAAACACTTGTCCTTTTCTCTTCACTCTCTAGTGTAACTGTCAGGAAAAGAAAGATTTCTTTAAAAATACAGATTCAGCAACTACACAGTATTACTTGGAAAGAAGGTTGTCCCTGGGGTAGTGATTATACATATAAATACAATAACAAAACTGAAGGCTGAAAAGCTGTGTACTAAAGGTAGAAATCTTAAAGTACATCTTTACAATTCTCTAGAGCTTTAATATATAGCATAAGAGAGCCTATTTTACATGTATGTAAGGGCTGTGAAAACAATTAATTTGCCTGTTCATCACAAATTATACTACAACACATTTCAAGAAATGCATCAGTAAAAGGATGAACACAAACAAACATATATGAAATTAAAGCACAGATATAAATATCTCTAATAAAGGATTGAGCTATTTTTTTCTAGTTGCAAATTTTTGAAATTGTATTTGTTAACAACATATACCAGAGTTGTTATCTGTCACTACAAAGCTGAAGATCTATGGGATGTGGTCTATCACTTACCAAAGAAAAGCTAAGTAGTCACTTGATCATTGCTTTATGTACTCATACAGCACATCAGTAGATGCTTACGTGGGAAAGATTTCTAAATGCAGAATTTCACCAAGCCAAAATGGCCTACATCAAATTAATTACTGTACAGCAAAGACAGAGTTAAATACCAAAACATGGAAGTGTGGCACAGATAAATTAGGTACAAGTTCATCAAGAATCATGATGGAATATTAGACTGCCAATGTGACCAAAGAAAAGGAAGACATGGGGAATTCCCTATAAGGATCTGCAAATCCTAAAGCTGATGCCCTTTCCTTCTGCAAGGTTGAATCCAAACATGATACTTATGTACAGGATCCCTGTTCATGGGAAGAAATACCTACTTCAAGGAGGCAGTCCAAAAAATCTGTACTCAGATCATGTATCTTGAGCAAACAACTGGGCAACTCCAAGAAGGATGCGATACTTACACTGTCCTTCCTGTGAATGCATAAGAACTGGAAAAGCCAGAGCTGAATGGATGGCAGGAGAAACAGAAAGGGCACCTTTCCTCTCTCTCACAAACTCAACTACTGTGTGGTGCAGGATTTGTAACACTGAGAATGAGAAAAGCAGGGATGAATTTTCAAAGCCCAGTTGCACAGCGACCTTTTTTACAATAGATTTAGAGTTACAACAGTCTTCTTGGATGCAGGACAGTGGAGTTTGAATGAACCCAGGCTGGGACAGTAATTGATTTCAGTTTTCCTACTGAAAAATAATATGTCTGAAAGCATTCCTTACCAACACGCATTTGTATGGAAAACAGCTCCCCTTTTTTCTCTGATGAGTTCAAAAGACAACAGCCATATCTGTCTCCTGGTAAGTTAGATATAAGGAAGAAATTTTTTACAATGAGGGTAATGAAACACTGGAACAGTTGCCCAGAGAGACAGTAGATGCCCCATCCCTGGAAACATTCAAGATCAGGTTAGACGGGGCACTGAGCAACCTGACCTAGTTGAAGATGTCCCTGCAGTGGGGATTGGGCAAGATGACCTTTAAAGGTCCCTTCCAACCCACACTATTCTATGATTCTATGAAGGACCGAGTCCTGCGAGCACATGCTGGGGGGACTCGGCATACTTATGAGGTGGTGAGCAACAAGAGGTTTAGGAGCACACGGTTTAGGCAAAAGCTAAGAGTTGGCGATGTGTGTCTTACCTGTGGAGTGTGAATGTTTCATTGTGCTCCCTATAATCCTCATTCATGTTTACCCAAGCAGAGGAGCTACCAGCACGTACTCCTACATTGCTGGCTCACTGAGCTTCCCTCTGAAGGACCTGTAGCAGCCAGGCCTGGGTCCTGTGTGCAGTCAGGGGCTTTCCCTCACTGAAGCCTTTTCACTGTCCGTTTGGAAATGCCTGGTCAGATGACATCAGCCTTGGCCACTTGTACCAGACAGAACTGCAGCACATGGAGTCTCAGGGAAAAAATACTTTGTAAATTCAGATACCACCAAGCTAAAGCAGCGGCTGTTGAAGGATTCCTTTCTTCGCTATTTTGTGGGACATGTGAGACATGGTGGGATTAGTCTAACCTATATTTTGACATCCACTACACTGATCTAGTCACTCTTGATTCCCTTTTTAGTCTATGTATCTTTTTAGTCTAGATGTCTCTAGGACATGGTAAATTTAAACTGGTTTAGATATCATAAGAGCCGAAAATCACATCTTCCCTCTTGAGAGAAGAAGGGGTCTACATGACCAGTAAGCAGTAGATATCTGCTATATGCACACTGATGTACCATTAGATGCTGGATGTGTTTTGTTTCATGTGACCACGTCTGAGGAGCTAGCCCTAAAGATTACAATGATTCCTTCTGTCCTTAAAATCTATTAATCTTCTAATTAGAGCTAATTGAAATGAAATGCATTCTTACTTTTTTTTTTTTCTGGACAACTATCTCTTTCATCATTAAAACACTGACATTTTTTAAATGAGCTCCCCTAATAACAAGAGAACATTAAGACACCTTATTAGTATTCTTTCCTAATAGTAACACCACAGGCTTGTCCAATTGCACATTTTTAAACCATTAGAAAACAAAGTGTGAAACTACCGTAGGAATAGGGTACATGTAATGGCACACTCTGGCTAGCACAAAGAACCCGGTGTAAACAGAAACAAACCAATTAAGTGATTCTTCCAGGTACTAGGGTCCAGGGGAACACATAGCGCTGAGAAATACTCCACTTTAGTTTATGAATTATCTTTAAGTGTTCACACAGTAATTTTGTATTAAATATTTGGGATAAAGTTGAGTGACGTAGAAGTGGGAGAGCAACAGGAAGAAAGCAGGGGGCTGCATAAGTAGGACATGTCTCCTCTCAAGCTTTCAGGTCTCTTTACAGCTCTTATGAAAAGCTTGAAGCGACAGAAGACAACAGGAGATGTGCCATTTAAACACAGGTAGGCCATTAATATATTGTTTAGAGTAATTGAAATGCATTGCACAGGAATAGTTGCCTGCCAATCATCCCAATTAAGCAGGCGTGTCATTGATCAGGATAGCAATTAAGAGGATTCTAGGGTATCAGCAATTTATTCTTAACAGCCTCAAAACTAATTGCTTTCAAGCCCAGAACCAGGTTCAACATTCTTCACAAAAGAGAAGAGAGAGTTATTGAAAAATTTCTCATCCTTTTTCCATGAACTACCTATAGGCTAAAATAGATTAGGAGAATTTATAATACTCCAGAGTTCTAACAATAACAAATTATTCCATCACAGTTTGTTACTAGTGATGGGAAATGATAGGAGAAAATGGAGTGACACTTGGTGGTTTTTTTAATCTGAATTTGTGATGTCCCGGTAAGTCAATGAGCAATTCAAACTCCAAAGCCACCGAATGGTAAGGCAAAGGCTCTGCACAACGGTCAATGCTGTCCTCCAGGTTCTTTGGGAATGAAAAAGCGCAGCCCTGCAAAGCACCACACTCTTGGCACCCATCAGTCTAAGTCCAGTTTCAAACCAGCGGGACTAACCTCATAGTTACATGCTCTGGTTGGTGTCCTTGAGCTCAGCACCCACTAAGACCCAGATCTAATCTCTGAGAAGGTTGATGAGTTTCATTCCTCACTACCTGCAGTAAAAGTGTGTTGGGATGCTCAGTGGAGGGCCTGGGCAGGTCTCTGCCATGGCAACCATGCTCAGGAAAAAGACCCTGTGCAGGCAGGTGAGACCAGAAGGGTGAGGTATCGAGCTCTAGGTAGCTCTGGTGCTCTCAGGAGCTGAGCTGCCACAAGGATGAGTTGGACAGAAAAAAATGGATAATTAGATGGGCAGACTGGGCAGTGCTGGTCCATGGGAACACTGAAGAGCCAGGTTTGGTCACAACCTCAGCCTTGGCACAAATCAGACACCTACTGAACCTCATTAAAGTTACAATGAGAATCCTTCTCTGTGCTGCAGTACATTGCTCTATGGTTTTGGAATTTTTTTTCTCTTTTTCTCTCATATGCTTTCGGTTCATATCGCTTTTATTCATATCCACCAGTAAGGAAATAAACAAAAAATATCTTGAATGGAATATCTACACTTTTGCTTTTCTTATTTGAACTGAGTGAAAAAAATTAAAAAATACATAGCACCTCCAAAAAACACACTGACGATACTTGGATGCTTATGTAGAGCAGCCTGCATGAATATTATTTTGAAGTAAGCTTCAAATCTTTGCATAGGATTTTACCTTTCTGAAAAATCAAATATTTGGTACTGCATAAACATATTCCGTATTTTAAAATATTTATTATGCAGAGAGCATCATGTCAGTTGTTAATTATAGGATACATTAATTTCCTCTAGATAAATATGCTATTTTACAAGCTACACTTTACATAAGGTGCATGTTACTTTAAGTGCATCATTTCCCTCTACAGGATCTGCAGATCCTAAAGGGAGACAACAACAGCGTTGCAAACCTTCACCACACTGGAGACAGTAAGAGGAGGAGGGAACCTCCTTCTCAGTCCTCGGAAAATGCCAGGTCTCTGGTCAGTTCAGTCTAAAACCTCCAAGATCATGCAGAAAGCGTGCACTTTTCTGTTGCCGACAGCCCACCAAGACTGCATTCTGGCTTCCCCTCTGTAACAACACCTACGCATCTCCTTTCTCTTTCCTACCTGAATTTAACCTCCCCAGACCTCTCGACTAGGGAATTGCTAATATCCTGCATTTTAGACATGTGAAGCCCAGAATGATTCACTCACCTGAGATCACACAAGGAGTCCGGACAGATCCCTAAATGGGATTTGGAAGTCCAGAGCCCCAAAAGCCTACTGACCTAATTCCTGAACATCTAAACAAGGAGTGTTTTTAAGAAGCATCTCGTCTCCTTTAATGAGCCTGGGATTTCCCCTCACGGTTCTGCTTCAGGTGTTCTTTTGCAGTCTTGGGCAAACTGCTATGTTCCTCCCCCAGTAATTCTCCCAGTAAAATTAACATTGCCATCCTTTTGAAAGGCTTTGGTATCCAGGCCTGACAGCTGTAGTTTCTATTTAGTCATTAAACGTTATTTGGCATAGCGGACCCTTGTACGCAGAGCCGAGAAGAACACCCTATTAACCTGTTCATAGCCTAAACAGTAATAATTGCAATTAAATTCCAAATTGGCTTTCACAGAGGTCAGTGAGGCTGCTGTGGGTATCAGGGGACAGAAAATGCAAAGCTAGCAATTAAAATAGCCTTCGTCGTTCCTAATAAAAGGTGCAGGAGGATACTGTATATATACATACTGATTTTTCAGCCAATGCATATGTCTTTTGAAAATGCATATTTGTCAACTCAGCAGGTAAACAAACGGGTCAGTGAGTTAAGAAAAATTGTTTCTTTGCTCTGTCATTTCAGGAGGGTAAAGCCTGCAAGAGCCTGCATTTTAAGTAAACCAGATTCTTCCTACTTGCAGCAGTGCAACTGTTGATTTACACAGCTTCATGGCTCAGCATTTGCTGAGAAAAAGAGAGCATGGCTCTAGTCCCCAGACCAGCTTTTTCCTATTAATTTCACTTCGCTTGCCCTATGTGTAATGCAGCCATTTGAAATCCTTCCATCTTGTTTGCAACTTGAATCATGTGTCTATTTTTAGAGGACTTGGAGCTATGCTATGACTTTACCAAATGGAAAATGTAATCATGTCTGCCTTATGTATAACAAAGTGTGTATTTGCCCTGAGCCAGATGAACTGTATCATCAGGACTTGGGATGGAGTCAGATTTTGGGGATAGTAACAATCTTAGGAACTAGCCCTGCCAGCAACTTTGCTTTCCTTACTTGCATTAGCTGGAGGTTTGTGACAGTTCCCCAGAGAACAGCGCTGAGGCAGCACAGCAAGAAGACAGTGTCTCAAGAATGCATGAAACCAAATTACTCAATTTGTCTGTATAGCAGATTGGGATTTGGTCTATTCAATGGGAAGGGACACAGTCAACTTGGAAAAAAAAAAAAAAAACAAACAAAAACCAAAAAACAAACCCACATTTATTTCGGAAGAGCGTGTATACGACACAGTTGTAACTGACTCTCAGCTTAACTAGCGTTGGCAGAGATTCAAGAGGGTGAAACACTCCTCCCAAACTCCACAGGGGTTGATTTATGCCACTGGGCAGCATTTGCACATAATGAATTTCCTTCCCAGAGGGTCACATTTACTACTTCTGCCCTACTCCAGAGGCTTCTACCTTCCAGGCTCTGCATTTAACAGGAATAAGAACAGTGAGGCTGACAGGGAAACCGAAGAAACATATGGTGGTTTTGTGCATATGGAAAGGAGAGGTGTGAGTGGGACATGATGCACGTTGTTGCTATTGGAGCCCCTTAAAAGACCTATATACATGCAGCAGGTAACAGGAAACCTAAGCTGTTTGTATGCTGGTTCTCAAAGATTCTTAAACTAACAATTACTAGATGTGTTACTCAAAGCATTCTAGATTTAAAAAAAAAAAAAGAGCCATTCTTTTTAAATACTTAAATTATATAAATACACAGCGTATCTTTACTGACGATAATAGAGGTGTAAGGTAAAAATACCTGTGTGCACTTAATCTGGCATTCCTCTCATAGCAGTTTCATACCAGTGTAATTTCATCGATCCCTGAGAAATTGCTACAGATTCAATGGAAGAGAATCCTGAGAGAGAAGAACCAGCCAGCGAACATCACTGCCTAAGACTGGTACATGATATTTTAAAATGCCATAATAAATGTCCACAGAAGCCACAAAACTCCTTGGAAAAGGGATTCTGAATCATCCACATGTGGGACAATAATTCCTCAGTGGAGTGGTCTTCCCTCAGTGGAGAAACTGTCAGCATACAATTACAGATCTCTGAAAATCATTAAATTTCCATGTTTACTGGAAATGCATTAGGGAGAAAACACCACTCTATTTCTCCAAGTGTCTTTAGAACATAATAGCTTTTTTTTTCATGAAAATGAAATCCCCAAATCTGCTAAGAAATTACCACAAAATGTCATATTTCTGTAATTAATAATTCAAGTCTTTTCCCTACCCAAGCCCATAAAGAAATCAAAAATACAATTGAAGTGTTGTTTGCCTGGCAATATGTATTCTATTTCACAGCAGCAGTTGTCACAAAAATACTTCTGGTGTTAAGAAAGACACTCCGGGCTTGGTTTATAAACAAATTTTTGCTGGCACAATTGACATAAATCAGGCTAACTACATGATTTACATCAATTGCATTAGATCAAATTAACTGCTATAATCGAGCAAAACCATTCAGTTCTCCTAAATATTGCTAAATGAAGAAAAGCAATTCATATCAGGCAATTTGTAAGCACTTCCTAGTTGTTTGAAAAGTTATGCTCCCACTTTAAAAAAGCTGCAAAAATATTTGGCATAACATCACTCCACCATATGGTAACTTTGCTCTGTATCAATTATAATCTTTCCTTAGCACTTTGCTCTTCTGATGCTCTGCAATTTAATGTTGTCTCTGCTTCCACGTAGGGGAATAAAGGAACAGAAGGAGCAGGTTAAGCCTTAGACCCAGACATTTTCCTACTTTCTAAATAAAAACACGTGCCAACCAGCACACCTGTGGCAATGAAAAGACAGAGTAATTTGCACAGGTAAAGGATGATAACAGATGCTAGGGACCAGGAATCCATCAAAAACGTGAATGTCAAAACAACCTTCTTCAGAAAAGCAGAAACAAAGTTATTAGCATCTTCCGGTGCTCTGTGGATTTGGCTAGATATCTGATGGTGTGAAGTTGGCCCTCCATCTCCAAACACGTCCACTCACAGACAGACATGTTGTAAAAGGCTGCCTGCAACTGAAAACCTCCTCTCTTTGGAGACCTCATCGATCCATTTCTGAAGGTCCTGGCACAATTTTGTTGGATCTCACAAAGTGCCATCACTAGGCAACCACTTTTTGGTGGTCTCCAACTTATTGCTTAAGACAAGTTTTTCTGTGCTATATCCATCATTTACCACTCCTTCCCTTGGGGTGTTGAAAGCTGTCAACATTTCTTAAGACAGAGGCAAACAGTTTTATTTCTACTTGACCCCACGGCAAAGTTGTATTGCTTTCCTTCAGTGCCTTTAAACTTCTTCTCAGCGTCCGTTTGCTTCGTATTGAAACTGAATTGGTAGTTGCCAGTCTTGTCCACTGAAACAGACTTCAGTTCTAGTCCACGATTTTACCAGACTTTCTTTTAAGGAGTATCTGAATTGCATTTTAAAGGCACCTAAAGGCTTTGATACCTGTGCTATGTACAACAACAGCAGCAACAAAAATGGTGTGGCAAGAGAGTGAGTCCTTCAGGAAGGTGTGCGTCCTCTGCAGAGGTGTGGAGCCCTGCGTCCCCCCAGTGCCTCCCAGCTCCCCGTCTGAGCGAGACCTGGCCCTGGAGCACATGTCATCTCTCCAGGGAAAGGCACACAGGCCAGAGGAGCACAGAGGTAATTCAGCCCCTGAATTCCCAGCCAGATGCAGCCAGTGTGTAAGGGTAAAGCCACATGTCTCCTCTGCTTCAGAGCCCAGACATACAAAGAGGACCAGGAAAAGGGAAAAGGGACGTGTGTATTACTATTCAAAGTGAAATGTGGGATGTTTTGAAGAGGATCCCTCCTCAGTCTCCTTTTTTCCTCCTCTCTTTAATATTTCTTTTCACCACTGCGCTCTGACCCACCTCTTCCCATTTTCTTACACACTCTCACCAGCACAAAAATATGTTTTAGAAACATATTTCATCTCTCCACTCCCATTCTCAGATTTGCTAGAGCTGTTTTGGCGTCCAAAGAGGAACATGTGCTGCTGATTCTTGTTAAGGCTGTGCTTACATTTTATAGATGGAACAAGACAATAGGAAACATTTTTATGTTGTATATAATCAGCCTGTGGCAGCTCATGCCCTTGGATTAGGAAGTTTCCTAAAAGAACTATGCACCTATTTCACCCAGTGCATAATAAACCAATACTATGCAGAAAATATTCTTATGAGGTGAAATTTTCCCATATGGAGGAATTTTTTCCATGATGGAAATTACACCAGGCAGGACTCTTGCTGAACCTACAGTTTATAATTTTTCTGAGTGTAATTAATACATCTGCTTCAGGACATATGTTGACTTCATGTTTGGAAAGAGAAGAGGTTTCAATTTTTCGAATTTTGGAAAAGTCTTCCACTCCTCTTCGAATGATCCAGTTTTACCCATTGTCAGGGAAGGCAGATAGAAAATGCTGTTTAAGAATAAACACATCTTCTCCTGTATGCATGTATGTATGTAACCAAATTAATCCTTGAATGACTCCTTTGACGTCAATATTGCATGATTCATGGCAAGACAACAGAAAAAGAAATTCTTTCTTTGTAATTCAGAAACATGAGAAACCTGATTGTAATAAATGTATTGCCTTATGCTGAACACGTCTGTATTCCCATTTTGAAAAGCATATGCTTTTGGAGCCTCAGCTTTTACCACAAGGAGTACATAAACTTCACAGAGGAAATCACTAAGACTGGAATACACCCAGCAAAACCAGAAATCCCATACCAGTTGAGTGGAAATCCCTTGCCAGCTGACTGGGAACTTAAAGCCCTGACTGGTCAATGCCAAGGTATCAATCTTGCAGATTTCTGAGTTGCCTACTAAAATTACTTAAAACAGACCTCAGAAGGCGTCTTTGTGAAAAGGGGATCTACAATATTGCATCTTACTCTATTCCCAATACATCTTGTCCATGGCTTGTGTAAGATATTTACCGTTCGCGCAGCAATACCACATAGAAGCTCTAATCAATGATCTGGCTGATCCATTTACCAGCCATTAAACAGATACAGGTGGAAGATTATTTCTTTCCTACAGAATCTGATTAAGGGATCCAAAACAGAAGACTGAGCTAAGGAAGGAAAAAGTGTTTTAGAAATCTGTCTAAAACCAAATTTATATTCTTCAAAATATAAATTGTCATTCGTTCATTAACTTTACTCTTTTCTGAATGCTTAGGTTTCCACGGTACAAAAATCATCCGATACATCAATTTGTTTTACAGAACTCATAAGTAGTTTGATAGACCTAATTATGCTCCTCTCCCCTCCTTCAGATTTTTAGGATATAATCACTCAAACACTTGGTTTAGGCAAGTCTGCAAGTTATTCAGAGCAACATCACTTGTATCAAGAGATATTCACTATGAAATAGAGGTCATGGGGACAGCAATAATTCCAGACAAGAACATTCTGCAACTCTACCAAAACATTAGGAAGCCAGAAACCGTATCAAATGAAGCAGGACAGATTGCTTTACAATGCAAACTCTTTGGCGGAAGGAATTAATAGAAAACATTAGTTGTGGTTGTAAAGCAATCATGGTATTATACCATTAGTATATGGGTTATGGTTAACCATTACACCAGAGGAAATAGTTCCAGCGCCAGAATACATAAAATCACCACTCAAATGTGTTCTGGTCAAGACACGACTTATCCGTAAGTCTCAATCCAACAATCTCATTTGAATTAGCTAATACTGAGCTGCTGAATACCTAATGCTTTCCAAAGATTCATAAATATTAAACTAACAAAACAGAGGTCAGTTTTTAGGGAAGTTTTAAACTAGTAAGAGAGTGATGATCCCTTTTTTTTGCACCTTCTCAAAGAACTCAACGAAAGCTTGATTTGTTTAAAAAAACAGTGTTAGTAAAGATCACAATCAGGTCTTAAGCAGTTAAAAACATAGCAGAAACTAGAACAGTTAGGAGGCAGGACTGACTGAAGCAATTAGGAAATACATCCCTATCACTCCTTGGAGCTATAGGTCAATAATGAAGACCATGCATCTAGCCCATCAGACCTGGAAGCTTGCACTTGTTAGAGAAATGAGAAACCTCTTGTGCACAGCGATAAAAACTCTGGATGCCCCTTCTTGCTTAAGGAAATAAATGTCTTCAGGCAAAGCAAGAATTTTGCAAGGAAAAACCCCAGCATCCTCAGATGCTGTGGGTAGGACCCAAATGTGGTAGGCAATGTATAAGAACACGGAGTGGATCACTTCTGCCCCAGGAGGCATAATGTGAAATGTATTACCAGCTTTTGATTAGCAGCAATTGGAGCTGGTTTATTATTTTAGTCAGAAAAAGACTGAAAAATCCTATTTTGCTGTGTGTTTTATGTTCAATTGCAGAAAAATGAAACAGCAACAGCAAATAAACCTTGTACCAATTCAATTTGGAAATCACAAGTTCAGCAAAAATGAAGAGACACAACAAATTATTAAGGTTACCAGGTTTGAAAAGACCTTTATAGGAAGACAAGGTGAACTGGAGGTGTAAATAAGTTTTTAAAATTGAATGAGCTTTCTAAGAAAGCTTTAAAACAGACAACGTACAAGGCGAGGATAAAACAAAGATTTAGAATGTCATTTAACCATGAGAATTCAAACCAGGGAAGGTGGTGGCTCACCTCTGGAACAAATCCTCCAGCTCCCAGCGGAAAATACTAGCGAGGAAGAAACTGAGAACAGTCCCAGCAGCAGGTAGACTGTGGCTGCAGAGAAACCCCTCTCACAGCCATGCCTGTGAAGACGCCAGAAGGCACTGAAACCCAGCTCCCAGAGATCAACAGGGATGCAGAAACACATGAGCACCAGGACACACACATAAGCTTCATAAAAAATGTCAAGTGCCCCAAGCCAGAAGGAGAAATGTAGGAGAGGTTGTGCACTATCTCCACAGCAAGAATGCTGATGTGACGAGGACAATGACAAAGGCTATGTCTACGTTCTCTTGATCCACAAACAGACTCACGTGAAACAGGCCAACACCACAGAGCCATCACTTCTTCCTTTTCTTCTCATCTAGAAACTATCCCAAACACCATGATATTTTGGTGATATCAGTGAAGGTGACAGAGCTTATGAGCTTTCATCTCAAGACCAAAGTACTGAAAAACTTCTCAGACCTTCAGAGCTCCTTCCAAGCCTGCCCTAATTACCTCTACTGAAAACACCGAGTCACCACAGAACTGCCTAAAGAACTCAGCTTTTGCAATTTGTGAGCCTTCCCTTTTCTCTCCACTCATCTGCGTGGCAGGTTGATTTCATCCTCAATCTGGACTGAATAAAAAAAGACATCAATTTATTTTTTCAAATACTAACAACCCGATGGGAGAATCAGGCAAGAAGAAAATTGCAGGCTTTTCAATCTCCTATTGTAGGGAAGAACGCTGGAAAGACATTCATAAAACGAAATGAATGTAAAGAGTACATCCAAGAGTGCAGATTAGTGAGGAACGCATGTGCTAGGATTTGCATAATTCCAGCTGGTTGGTGGAACATTTCGTATTAACAATAATGCTAAAAATAACGTATTTTGAATATACTTGAATAGACCATGCTTAAGCACTGCCGTTTTCTTCACAGTCAATGGGTGCTCTACGAGAATCAAAGGCAAATGCAGGGCAGGAAAATTCATCCTCAAATGAGGTGGTTGCAGACAGCGTTGCAAACAGCTACAACTATTGCAGTGAAAAATGCCAACATATATAACCAAACAAGACAAAATTCTTCCACCTATTCATCAATAATCCTTTAGTGCCTGCAAGAATCCAGACATTAGGTTCTTCTTCAAGTGAAGTTCAGACCTGTTTGACAGGGGGTCTAAATTAAGCATTGCAAAGCTGTGAAACTCCTGAAACTACATTGTCTTAAAATCTCACACAGTTTCACAGGTCTTTACTTCAGTGCCTCTAAGCTTTGAACTGCTGAAAAGATACCCTTTTATGCTTTTAGTTTGCTGTCTGTCTAAGGCTCCTCTACCTCTAGCTCATAATTTTTGTCTTTTGACTTGGTGTTTTTCTTAAAGCCCAGCTCCTTCAACAATATGTTTATGTAAGGATTTCATTTTTTTTTGCTTTAAAATAAAACCCCAGATGCTCTTAGCCTTCATTATTGAAAAGAGGAGTTTTGAAAACATCACTAAGCTGAAGATAAAAGATCAAAAACAAGAAGGCAAATAAAAAGAATGCACATTTTGTTTTAAAGCCCCATATTTTTTTCAGCCTACACCACGATTTTTTTGAAGTATAACATGATTTATAAAGTCTGGTACTGGAGAAAAAAAATATAAAGAAAGAGCCTTTTCCTGCAAGCATGAAGATACCTGTTTAACTGTGTGTATCAGTATTCCCAAAAAGTTAATAGAACTACTCACACACGTAAGTGTGAACAATATGTGACAAACCTTAGTGGAAAAAGCACTTCTTGCTGACTCAGGCTCGATAGAAAGTTTTATTCATTTTTGGTTCTATATATTATAAGTGAGTATCAGCCCCGAGGATGTAACCATGGCTCAACCTACAGAACATCCAAACCTGTATGGGAAGTGTTGTGTGCATACATGCAGTACGAAGGAAAAAAAGCAGAACATCCACCAAGCTCTGGAGCTACCAAATGCCTACAACAATAAATAAAATGAGGGCAGTTGCCTATGAATAAAAAATACCAATTGCATAAGGCTAAAGTTTGGGTGATAAGGTGACAAAAAGAAGAAATTCTCAAACTGAAAATCTCCTGAAAGACTATGTCAGCAGCCTCCATTAAACTCAGAAATACCCACTTTGTAAGTCTGACTTACGAATGAACAGTAGATATGTCATTGACTCATTCATAGCTCAGCTTTAATTTTTCAGTATGTCAGTAGCTTGATTTTCAGTCCCAGAGCACCTACAGCTCCACTGAACTAGCAGGAGATGTGAGAATTCAGCCTCTTTGAAAATTCAGCTAAAGGTACTTGGAGTTATGAACAAAATGCAGACTCAGTTGCATGCCTATTACTGTATGATCATTACGACTACTCACAAATTAGGCACACAGTTGCACACATGGTCTTAGTCACATGGGGGAGAGTTTCAAAGACACATCATGGGATGATAGGAATCCGACTCCCTGTAAAAGCACATATCTTTGAAAAGCTTACCCTGGGCTTTGAACAGTTTTTGACAATGGATGTCCTCTAGGACTTGGTGGTAATAGAAATCATTCCTTATGTATCACTGGATAATAACTCAAGATTATTGAAAAAATGCTTAGTTTTTCACATGAGTAGGGAAACTTTGCACATTGCTCCTGGGAAATGTATGTTGCAAGAAGAGGAACAATGTAGGGCAAAGATCACGTAAGAGTGAAAAAGAAATATAACTTCTACACTGCTACATGAAGGACATCTCATCTTAGTCCTCCCATAAATCCCTCTCATAAATTTTTGCCAGAGGGGGCAGAAAAATAAACTACCTTCCTGTTAAGCTCATTCACAAAATTAACAGTTTTGAACCATCCCTTCTATGCTTTGGTTCCACTGCAGTTTAAAGTTAACATAATCCTGTTTATTGGATTTTCATAATTGTCAACATTTTCCCTTTTATACTAGACCCAACACTTAACACCAGGACACATAACTGGGGGTGGGGGGTGAGGGTAAGCATCTTGTTGAATCTCAGTAAAGGGTTTCAATCTCAGTCCCACTTAGAATTCAGAGTACAATCATGCAGTCAGCTTTTAAAATCACATAAATTCATTTAAAATGTTTGCTTAGTTGAATCTGTTATACTCTGATGACACTAGTCTATACCATAAGGGTATGGCAAGGAAATATATGAGTGAAAACATTAATAAATAATCATTATAAACTACAGCCATGTCTTTACATGTTCTTTTTATGTTTACTGTGTAAAATGCATTTAGGTAACAGGTAAAACAAAGTTCCTTGGAGTACGCTATCTTCTGAAATATCATGAAGGAATGGAAAAATAGTGATCCATAGGGTAAAGCTGTAATTTCACGTGCAGTCTTAGTTCTGGTGAAGCCAACAGGAATTTTGCTGCTATTTGGGGAATTTTACCCTATCCAAGTACTGTTATCTACATTTTTATAACCTATCCAGATATTGTTATCCACATTTTTTCTGAAGACAATAAGTAGCATGCAGCTCAGCGGCTAGTTCTGAAAGAAGAGAATAAGAACAGGACAAAAGGCCCTACAGCCCACAAAGGGTAACAAAGGGATACCACCCAAAGTCTGTGCAGTATCTTTGCAGGAGTAACGTTTATCACCTGCCCCAGAGCTCTGCCTATCAGCCCACACTCCCAGCTTCATGAGTCTTTTTCTTCCTCTGTTCCTTGGCTAAGGACAACTTGGGCCTCCTCCCAGGGGAACTGTTGTTAGGATAGGCGGTTTACTGAAACCCATTTCAAGATGATTTATAGTAAGTCTGATCTCTAAGAGACAATGATGAAACTGGGAGCTGGGACATCTGAATATTTTGTCTCCAAATTCATTTCTCCCAGTGAATGAATGCTTGATATCATGGTAAGTTTTGGTAACAAAAAGAAAGGTAGATTCTTCACTATAAACCCTATAAAGCTTGATTCATTACCTAATCACGTAATTAACAGAAATCAAGGTGAACAAAACATAATACCGATGGCCAACTTTTACTCAGAGAACTTAAACAGGTTCTTTGACCTCCTGGAGATCAGATTTTCAAATTGAAAACAGAATATAATCTGAGTGAAAGATATGTTGGAACACTATCAAAATATTATCTGTCCACAGAAAATCTGCAGAAGAGGGAGGTAATATTTTGAGAGTCATCACTAATTGACATTCATGATGTAAGGGGGAAAAAAAAAGGTGAAGACCTCATTTGAAGAGTACATGATACTTGGAATAGTTTCGTGGGCAATCAGTGATATTATATATTACCTAGTCTTCAAAATGTTAGCTTTTTCCCTCTGTTCATTTGCCAGAGTCTGGTTTTACCCTGAAACATTTTAGCTTATTATTTTTTTTGAAACTTAATTACAGGAACAGTCAGGAATTTTGTATTTTCTGAGTTGGATGTGAAAGGCAGACGCTTATACGTGCTATGGTACAGCTGATTTTCTCACAGTGCTTATACCAAGACAGGAGAAAGGACAGCATTCCACAGGCGTTCTTATGAAGAAGCGTACCAGGAGAAGAGTTGCAGTTATGCATTACAGTTCAGTCACTGAAGCTGGATTGAATCCATAATATTTGCTTACATCTTTGCAAGATCTTCAAGGCATATCAGCTGCAATGCGTTATTCACAATGTCAAATATTCTAGACAGGCCAGAAATAAATCTGTCTATGAGCTATGACTAAGAAATCATCCATCAGCAACACAAAAGTAATCTCTGCTGTGTTCTAGTCCAAAGTCCAATTGAGAGGGTCTAACATACTGGTCAAGATTGGTTGCTTCTAAGGTTGGCTTTTTGCCATTTTCTCAGTCATCCCAGAAAGAAACAAGAAATTAGGCAGTGTGTTAGCTTGCCAAACCAATGACATAAAAAAAAACTTTTAGTGCTGATTGGATTATTGTGTTTTCAGAGAAGGTGATAAATAAAAAGAAAAAGAAATATTTTACATTATGTATGAAATGGAAAGAGATTTTAGACACTCCTCAAACCGGAAGCATATCAGCTATTTTTTCCCCCAGGTTCTTCCTCTCCCATAAATCCTCTCCAAAAAGCTGATAAGTATCAAATCCTGAAGACCAGGAAGTCCTTATGAATTTATCGTCTTCCTCTCAGGTTAAGGGATAAGTTCAGTGGCAGACACAGAAGAAAGCATGATACATGTAAAAACCTTAAAATGGCAGAATATGACATTTTCATGATCCATTTTGCATCATGACCATAGGTGAGAATGCTATGGATACACTCCAGACCTTTGTCTTAGTTGTGGAAATTACAGGTGACCTGCTTACAGCAACCATTGCCCAAAGGCCATTGGTACCTAACCCATCTCTGAGCAGCTCCTTGCGCCTGGGCAGTTTCAGTGCAGATAGTCCAGCATCTGATACACTGGAGGGAAGGAAAGCAGTGAGCCAAGGTCCTATTTCTTTTCTCACAATATGATGCGGCAAACCTTTAAAATAGGTCTAAAATGACGGAGAGGGGGGTTATAGAAAAATAATTTAATTTGATACATTGACTTTTTGCCTGTACGATGCAATGCATAAAAACTGTTTTGAACAGGAATTTTGTTTTACTGTAAGCTATCAGAGGTTTTTTTTAAGCATTTATCCCTCTATCTGAAGGACTCCTGCCTGTAGGTCCTGGTTAGAAACAGCAGGTTTTGAAGGGGTGAACTGGGCAAGGCATGCTAAATATTGCTAATTTCTGTTTGTCCAGCGTATTTCAAATTCCCTCCTCCTCCCCAAATCTTGTACCTCTCAACAGTCTGGACCAACACAACATCCATTACTGGCACACCAGTTTTTGTCAACCGCAAACGTCAATGCAGGCCTAAATTTGCTGTCACTGAAGCTGATGAGAGCACCATTTTAACAGGGGTAGTGCCGGTCACTGCTGCTGACACAGCCCACCCTTCCACAACTTCAAGTGAAACCTCAGTTCTGCCAACCCCTTGCCTTAGTGACAATTGCCAAGGAGAAAGGAAAGCATAAACTCTGGGTATTTCCTTCATCTTGGGGTTTTTTGCAACAAAAGCAAAACTGCCAGCCCATGAACTTCCCTCTAGAACAGGGTGTACTCGAGTCATATGCTTCAGTCTCAACAGCAAACAGCCCATGTTGCTAGGCTTAATTGCTATTTGGCAGCTCTAACCACACAAACTTCTCCAGCAGTTTTCAGATGCTACAATCCCACAGTTTCCTGAAAAAAACATCAAAATTCATTCCCCCTCTTCTGTTTTGGACACCCCTCATCCAAAACATTTTTTCTCTGCAGTTTACGCTGGGTACCAATTGTCAGTCAACACACATACTCATTTGTTTGACTACAACTTCACCTGGACCACACTGCAGGAAGGCTGATACATTCAGGACAGGATTCATCTCACCTAACTTATTCTATTTCAGAGTGAGGGCATGTATCCCAGGCTAACCAGCTAATTCCCATTATAACCAGTGAGGACACAGGCAGATGAAGATTCATTTAATTTCAACACAGACTTCTAAATTAAATGGAATGAATCTACCTCCTTAGCTCCTTGACTGTAGAGGGAACTCAGAGAATTAGCTTGAGCTAGTTGCTTCCTTTTTAAGATCTGGTTAAAAAGCGGTTACATGATCTGAGCTCCCTGTGCAATAGTGTCAGATCCCAGTGGGAATTTGATTGGCGCATATATTCCAAAAGATTTCAAATAGCTTCTTAGTGGCTCTCTGTTTACCCAAAATACCATATGTTCGGTAACTTCAAGCCAACCTTTAAGACATCTAGCTGAGGTGTTCAAATGTCTTAATCTGTTCTTAGAAACTGGAAAAATGTGTTTCATGAGATAATATAGTAGAGTCCATCTTGTCATATGACAATAAGCAATTCTTTGTTTTATGTCCGGTTTCAGGCACGCATAGGAAACATTTTTCCATGTATGATATTTTTCAGTCTGATTGTTCATCAGGCTTCGAAATCTGGATGTAATTTTTACTTTTCAGCCAGCTGAACATAGAAAACAATACTATAATTGATTTGGGCATTCAACAGAAGAAATGGAGTCTCAGGTATCTTTGGGGGTTCCATTACCAAAGAAACAGTTACCATTTTTTAAAATATCTAAAAAAAAATCAGTATGCAAGAAACTGTAGTGGCATGCTAATTCTTCCAGACATAAGAACAAATTAGTGACTTTTTGGGTGCAACTCTGGGATGCTGACAACTGCAAGACAGACTTCCGTAACATACTGGTAGCATGGTCAACATCCTGCAACAAAATTGTCTTATAATCTTTATGTGAACCATCCATTTATGCATTTAAACTTACACTGCTATTATACCATTAGATTTATTTTTTTTCCTTACCGAAGCTTACTTTGTTTTCTTGGGCAAATTCTACACAAACACAAAATCTTGGCCTGGGGTTGTTTGAAGAAACAGGTGTATACAGAAAAGAAACGAACGTCAAACCTAGTAGGCATTCACGCAGAGTAAAATAGATTTACTTTGCACATTGAGATGCTGGAGGGGAGAAGTATCTGAAAGGGTAATTAAGAATGAAATAGAGTAAAAAGCCGTGCGTCCCTTTATCTTACACCCTCTTTAACTCTCTGCTTTTCCTTCAGCCTCCTCCCAGTCAGATTTTCTTGCAGGTAATTTACATATGAACTACTTTCATGTTCTATGTAAAAACAGTGTCAAGTTGTACTTGTTGCTAGCAGGGCAATTGCTGAATTGTGAAAAAAATTGATAAAGGAAGACTTGCTTCAGAGCCTTGTCATGGCAAAAGAGAAACCAAATGTTGGTTGGGTTTTGTGGTTGTTTTTTCACTGCAACTCTGTTATTGTACACTCTGGCTTATCAAGTTCCCAAATCTGGAAAAGTATAAGGATGAAGTATCAACATAAGCTCCACCGAGAAATCCACTACTTCCTAGGCTGAAGATGGCACTGGACTTTCACTCTGACCTGTTTCTGGCCGTTCTTGAATCTTGTAATTCCACCTGATGAAACAGACCCATCAGCCTACAAAACCAGGCAGCTCTGGTGCCATCTCTGCCATATGACATGCTCAAAAACAGTATAAAGTAATTTTTTCTCCCTGCAGAAACCTACGTTAAGACCCTGTCATTTTGAAATCTCTACTATAACATTTCATAGCCATTTCAAAAGACACCATTGCTTACAGAATGTAGTTATAAAACACTACCCCATAAACTCTGAAAACTATTCAGGGACTATAAAATTGTTAGAGCAACTCCCTTTCATATTACTCACCAAAAACAGAGGGGCGGAAGAGTAACAGACATTCAAACTTCTTGTAGGAAGGATAGTGATTAAGTATTTATCTGGTGGTAATTAGCTCCACCTCCTTGTTACCTTCACCTCTTTTAAGGTGTCATTCTAAGTGATGTTTACTAAAAAGTAAATTTTAGCCATTTTTCATAGGTAGAAGATTTTCTTCTGAGTATGAAAGTTAAATGTTTTTTCTCAAAACAAGGTATTACGAAAGTCTTACAATAAGTATATCCTGATGCAGAAATAACTGCATTTAAGACCCAGAGATTCTACTTTGTTTTTACGCTTACAGGGTGACATCCTATTCACACAAAAGCCAATGGAAATTTTGACATTCATTTCAATGGTAGCAGAATTTCACCCACTGAGTTCAATGAAATTTATTAGATTTTCATGTTAAATGCAGAGGAAAATCCTGTTCAGATTTCCTGCTAATCCAGACTGAGTGTTTCTGCATGGCTAAAGCAAGAGAGTGGGTAACCTCAGATCTTTTCTAAACTGTACAGAAATGACTTTAAAATATCTATTCTTTTGAATACTAAATCTTTGAAGCCTGTGATGTAGGGAGGAACAGCTATGTTGCACTTTGAGTTTCACTCAGTATTCTGACTGCAGTCTTTGTAAGTCTGCAAGGATTTACATTCATTGTCTCTCCAGAGTCACTTGCAAAATGATTTCTAAAAATTTTCTCTTTCAACTACTATTAGACACTGCCTAATACAGGAACAAGGAATTCCTGGCCCAAGGGCCAGATAAAATCTGCAACTTAATTTCAGGCAGGCTGCAGCCAAATGAGTTTGTATGTGTGTGTATTTATTATTGGATGAAAATCAAAAGCACTCATTAACATATGACTTGCCAAATGTCTCTGAGACCTAGCTGGTCCTTCTCAAGGAAAGCCTCTCTGCCCCAAATCCAATAAACTGCAATTCAACATTATAGCCACCAGCCAAGCAAGACAGAAATACAATATTGCAGAATATTACACAATACATAAATGTGGTTGTCAAGTAGGTTTGCTGTGCTGGTAGAACGGGCACCATGAGCTGACAGCCAGTACCAGCAGCTTCACTTTAGCCAACAGCAAAGATGGGGAAGGAGGGGGAGAGAGGGGAGAAATGACTTTACCTAGAGCATTAGAGTCCAGAGATTTGGGGACTGCTAGGAAAACAAACAAGCAAAGAAAAAAATACCATTTTGCTTTCAAACTGAGCATTTGATATGGAAATTGAGGAGGAGATAAATTGAATAGAAGACCCCACAGCACAATTTCTACAAAGTTCTTTTTTAAGCAGAACTGTACTTCACTATCAAGCAATGTTAAAAGTGAATGCAAGAGGATGGGGCCAGACTCTTTTCAGTGGTGCCCAGCAACAGGACAACGAGCACAAACTGGAACACAGGGAATTCCATCCGAACATAAGGAAAATCTTCTTTACTTTGAGAGTGACAGAGCACTGGCACGGGCTGCCCAGACAGGTTGTGGAGTCTCCTTCTCTGGAGATATTCAAAACCTGCCTGGATGCATTCCTGTACATCCTGCTCTAGTTGAACCTGCTTTGGCAAGGAGGGTGGATGAGATGAGGGGAAAAAAATGTTCAGAACTGTAGGACGTTTCTCACATCCTACTGTTACTTGATCTGAACCACCTCATATCCATATAGGTTATTGTTGTTTCCTCCTGTCTGTCACTGATAAATGACTGTTCATGCACTAAGAGCCATTGTAATGCAACGGCTGTACTCTAGTGGACATTTTAAAGCTCCTTGGACTGGGAGGTGGGGGAAAGAGAGCGAGAAAGGAAGGAAGGGAGGAAGGGAGGAAGGGAGGAAGGAAGGAAGGAAGGAAGGAAGGAGAGAGAGGAAAACAGGTGAAGAGATGAGGTGGAGAGGCAAATGAGAAAGACAAAAATGTAATGGGGTTAGATCGTCACTCTTCATAAATCTTGATCATGTCTTCAACAAGGTCTAGAAAAATCACAGTTTCACTCCAGGATAGAGATGTTCATTACCCAAGTTCAAACTATATGAAAAATTACTGTGGGAAAATCATTCAGAATTGATTTATGGCTATATTGAGGGAAGTGGCAGTGCCATGGCCAAACCACTGCCTTCAAAATATCTTCCAATCTTGCACCCACACTAAAAGCTTTGCACAAAGCTGCTTCTATCATTTGAGTACCCAAACACAAGGCATTAACCCAGCACATCCCATTAATCATTCCAGCCACCCAGAAATGAAAGCTGCAATAAAATGGAGAAAGGGGAAAAATGAATGATTTAGTAATTGATCTCTATCTGGAAAAATACACCATTCTAAAATAAACAACTATCTCTTTACAAGCCTGAGAGAGTCCTTAACAATATTTATATTAAAAAATCTAATCAAAGTATTAATGTTTCTTTAAAGAAAAAAAAAAAAAAAAGAAAAGAAACACCTGTCAGGGAAGACTCAGGCTTCAGAATTTTCATTTGTCTTACTTTAAAAAAATACCTAATTTCTTGAGAGCGGGTCAGAGCAAGCTAAACAGAGGGAAAGCTCTGTATGACAGATCTTTTCTGACATCAGCTGTTCAATGTCTCCATATACTTCAAATCAATACAAAGGCCACATGGATGTTTAGATTAATATCTATGTTCCAAGAATTGCATAAATATCTAAGGCCATGCATTAGCTTCTATGCTCTCCAGCAAGTTTATCATCAAGAGACACATTACTTTAGAGCTACATCATGCCTCTAGTAAAATTTAACTCGTGCACTGCCACGGCGCAGGCAATGTGTGGAGCAGCAGCAGAATATTTGGGAATGGGAAAGGAAGGGAAACATGACTCTGCTTCAAGGAACAATCTCTCACAGCAGCAGCCATCCCTCTGACACTGTGAAGGGAACTGGGACCCACTGGGGAAAAAGCCCTCTATATACAGCCCTAAAAGAAGGAAATCATGAAAGCCACTAGAAGAAATAATATTTGTGTTATTATTATTTGCATTCTACTGAGCAATCCCCTATCGTGTTTCTCTATAAATTCATCTGTGCACACACACAAACACCCATACATACATATACATTTGTTTTATATACACCTAAATAAGTGGCTTTAGGCCACCTGACCGAGCAATTAAATGCACTTTTTTTCCCCCAAAAGCACAAAGCCTACAATTATGACATATTACATATTAGAAAAGACATTTTAAAATTGCACAGTAGCTGAATGACACTGTAATAGCATAAGCACCAGACATCTCCATCAAAGGCTTTTTTTTTGGTAAATGAGCACAGTACACTGAATTATTAACTCCCCTTATAGAATGTAAACAGGATTTCAGAAGAGGGATGAATCCAGAGAAGTTCAAGTAACAGTTTGAGAACTGGAGCATGAAGTCACTAAGTAACAATCCCTCTGAAGACGCATATTTGTCAGGAATTAGGCTTCTGCAGGGCTGCGGCGCTTGCCTATCCTTCCCCCCCCCTCTCAAAATCTTAAGACTTCATAACACGAATCCTGAACTGTTACTATTGCTTCCCCAATTAGTCATAATTAGTATATTTTTGAACAACTGTGAAGTTTCATCCCACACCCCTGTGGGCCTACGCTACAGAATGAGAAGAGAGTAAGTTCCTGAGCTCTCATCTCCAACATAATGTGTTCTTCGTGCTTGTATCATTTCTCCTCTTCTCTGTCTTCTAAGGCTAAACATTTGGTCCCTATTCTGGCAGGAGTTTTCCCAGGATCTTGAATATTCTTGTCACTCTTTTCCTAACCCGCACTCCTTCAGCCATGTCTTTTTTGAGCTGGGAAGGCCAAAATTGCCCATGGCACTCTAGCTGAGATCACAGCACAGCTTTATACAAAAAGCTGTATAATACCCTCCCCATTACTCAATTTCTTAATAGTCTTGAATGATATACAACCTAATATCACAGTTGGTTTTTGATTGTGGTTGTAATTTGAGCAAGTGTCCCCACTGATCTCTCATATTCAGTTCTTCTGGATCCAGCAGGACTGAGTGTTTACACTTCGTCCTTCTTTATTCACCTCTGATCTTAATCCAGCACTGTTCTCCCACTTGGTGGAAAACTTTACAATTCTCTGACAGTATTCATAGTTTGCACTGCTCCCGAACAGACTAACTAGGTACTTCCACTACAGATTTTGCAACTTCATGACTCCAGCCGTCTCGCAATACCAGCAATAAATAGGTTAACAACAGGAATCTTGGTTAATTTGCAGATGTCCAAAGCCCAACTTCGGTCTCTTTCTACTCCAGTACATTAGCCTAACCCTCTGCTTTTCCTCTCCTCCCCAGCTTTCAGTCAGAACAGTATTTTGCCTCTCGCTCCACAACACTGGAGTTTCTGTAATCTTTTGTCCAGAACTTTTTCAAGGACCTGTCACTCACAGCATTTTGTTTGCAATTACTCATGACTTCTCCATGCTAGATCACTGAAACATCAGCTCTCATTGTAAAAAAAAATGCTGGTGGACTATATCATGCTATAATCTCTCCAGTACTTTACTGTTGTTTTTAAATGAGGATTTCAAGCTGGTTGCCAAGTCCAGATGTAAAGTGTTACTTAAATATATCACTGAATTAACTAACTATGCCTGTAACTGATTCACAGCTGAAGCTTTGTTTTCAACAGAATTTACAGAAGAGACGCAAGCCTCAGATCACTGCTAAACCCAGCCACAAATCAAAGTCCTCTGGCATATGGGACCAATTGGTCTAGCAGAGGTTTGCTGCTAGAGCACTCTGCAGTGCGTGCTCGAGTCACAGTCATTAGCCCAACCATTTATTTTCACAGAGCTTTGCTAGCTCCAGCATTGCCCTAGTCTCTTTTGCAGATTTGCCATGCACCCATGAAGTTTCACTGCTTCTTCTGCTGAGGAAAGGTCACTGGGGTGCTGAGTACCTTTGGGGATGAATGCTAGGAAAGAACAAGAAAGAATTCCACTGACTCAACCAGAAAGAATGAGAGGAAGAAAGAAAACCTTGTGCATATGAAATGGTCCAACTTGTCTTCCATCATCTTGGAGGGAGAGTCAGAGACTACTGAAATCATACTAGAGGCCGATATGATGGCAAGGTTATTGTAAATGGTAGCCATAATAATAAAAAAACCCACAATAAAATTACAAGGATGTACTGGTGTTACTACACTTTAGAAATTAAATTCCAGCACTGAAAAAATCACAAGCATAAACATATTCTGAAATCTGTCAGACAGCCCTCACAATGACAGCATTGCTTTCTCGGGGCTCAGTCCTTCTTGGCCTGAAATCAGTCTGCCTCCTTTCCAGTTTCAGCAGCTGCAGGACTAGGACGTTGGAAACTTTGTCCCATGCGAGTCCACATGGTCAGCAGGAGGAACTGCAGCTGCTCTCCTCTGGATCCCTGTCCCACACCTTGTTTATTCAGGAATTTGCAACATCATTGAATGTCTCGTTATCGAACCATGCTGATTGAAACACAGCTCAGAAGTTAGCATTTCTTGTTTCTTTACACCACAGTATACAGTACACAGAGCAAAAGGATAAGAGTAACAACAAACCCTATGTGTGTGCTTCCCCTTCTCCATCACAGCTGCATTTCATCATGTCACCCACCCTAGAGTCACAGTCCCTGGGTTGGGAATGTAGCTCTGCTCCCAGCATGCCCCCCATTTGCCTGTCAGTTCCACACGATGGGTGCTGAGTAACCTTCCTTCTTCCTTACACCAGCATCTTTAAGGCTTTAATATTCTGTTTGATCTGTTTGAGGCTGTGGGAGGAGTAAGCAATTCTCTGTCTGGCTTATTAGGTAGGTAGGGAATAGACCCCAATAAATATATTCTGTAGCATTTCCTTTAAACCTTTTATCCTTGCCATTGTTCTGTCCTCTTGTTTTTTAAGACATTTTTGTTTATCTTCACACATTCAGGCAAGCGGATATAATACAAATAACCTGAGAGCCAGTGTTATTTATAACATTACTGCACATAACACCCTCATTCTCCCCACCAGCCTTATAATCTATATAAATATACAAGAGTAAACAGGCACTCCATAAAAAGAAACCCAGGCATCCAGTGTTAAAACTGAACAGCTAAGAACTTAGCAGCAACAAATATAACCTCACCTCCTTGTGAATAACGCCTTGCTATTTAGTATGGTTACAGGATGACACATGGTACTGCAAATTCTATGCTGTGGTATCAGCTTTTCTCTACAATCTTCAATGCAAGTCTAGAAGATTATGTATGTGGAGGCCAAACAACCCATTTGAAAGACTGAAAGTATATTTGAAAATTAGGAGCATTATAAAAAAAAAAATTATACAAATCAGAATGAAAATACCGAAGCATAGGCAGTGGTATGTGAAAAGATGACACCTACTTCAAAAGGCAGGATGTCATTGCACATGAAAGGAAAGGAAAGAAAGTAATTACTTTAACTGAACAGCTTTGCCCAACTTTTCGTCCAGACCTTGTGAGCAAAGACGGTTCCCATCAGTTGTCTTTGCAGCTTCTTTGGAGGTACTGATAAAGGGCTAATGGTGCGACTTAAAATAGAAACATCTAATACTCAAGTCTCCTGCTCACCACCAATGAGGCATATCCCTGATTAACAACATGGGCTTCATCTTTGTGGAGACTTAGAATATTTTCAGACTACTTGGCCAAAAGTCCCAACAATCCTACCACCAGGCTGAGAAATGAAGAGGCACCCATCTGCATGTTCTGTGTTGTCTCATGAAGAAAATCTTTAGAAGAATTTTACAGGGAAGCTTTTAGAAAAAAATAAAAATATTTATTTTTTCCTCTGCTGAGGATTTCTGGGTTCACACTGGCATTTGACTGAGCAGTTACTTAGCACACTGTACACAACATTTCACTTCCAACAGCAGTGGATACAATAAAGTTCCCCTTTTCTCCAGAAGATGACAATAGGGTATATTTTTCATAGAAAGTTACTTTTTAAAGTGTGGGGTTTTTTTTCTTTAAAGCTGAAATGAGGGAAAATGTGTTTGGAAGGAAGGCTCTATGGTGAGAGCGACACTGAGTCTGCGGTACAAAACTGGTTTCTATGATACATTCAATGTCCTACCACGGCCACACAGACACACAGAATAACATATATATGCGCAAAGGATCCACAACCATAGCTGTGCCACCTCCTCTAAAATGTGCTTCAGCAGCAGATTCATAGTCATTGCGAGCTGCCTGTAAGACAAAAGAATAAGGAACAAGTGTTAGCAGAGAGACACTTTTCCCATCCACAGTTTGTTGCTCAACAGATTTGCCAGAATCTTAAACATCTATCAGCCAGGATGACTAATTTGTCTTCCTGTCCTGCACCACTCTATGATCAGCAGATAAATGAGATCTGATTTATCTGTGATCTAGGTGTACAGCAGGGGCAGCAGGGCTATCCATGAAGACACCCGTCAATACCCAAACCTATGAAAGATTGAAGAAGTAAAGCAGCATCACACTTGTCACCCACATTCAGCAAGACCACTCTCCACATGGTGTACAAAGTGTTTCTGCCCACCTGAACAGAGGTACCAAAAGGACACAGTGCTACATTTTAGGACTATGTTACTCCTGTTGTTAATGGCACACTGGGGAAAGGTAAGGCAGTGAGCAGGCATTTGTAATACACCACCTAGTTCACTGAAAGGAGCAGTAAAACCTTTTAAACAGACACAACAGCAAAAAACAATTAAGGAAACTCCTTCAGTTCAGAGCTACCTGGGGCGAGCGCATGAACTGGCATACAAGCTGCCTGGAGGCCCTGGAGAGCAGTTGCTGAATTAGCAAGGATTGGAACGACTAATTGGTGATTGTTTATCAAATAATACACTAGCAATTCCACTGTACTCTAAGGGGGAGGGAAGAATAAAGATATTTCAGGTGCCACCACGGTGAACTTAGCATATTTCTGAAATATGTAAGACATTCTTCAACTCTTTTAAGTGTCCATATGCAGACTACACAGAGGCTGGCAGGAGGCACATTTGTAAGTGCATTTATTTCAAGTGCCTCTGCTAGTTCAAAGGACTCAAACATAAACAGTTGTCTGAAAAAAAAAATAGATGTGTTTTGGAGAGGAGAAGGAGGAGGATTTATCACTTCTGAGGTGAGAAGAAGGGATCACAAAAATGGTGCTAATTAATATAAAATCTTCTCCTTCCTTGCTGCCCCCTTGTCCCCAAACACACAAAACCAAGAGCCCACTCTGCTGTGCTCTCTCAATACGCTTGGCACATATCTCCTTCTCTCTCCCGCTTGCGCTCTCCCTCTTGCATACTCTCTCTCTCTCTCTCTCTCCCCATAAAGGGGCATGAAATGAGAAATTTCTGCAAGGTTTCTGTAGAGAAGAGAGGCTTGGCTTCAAGCCCAGTATACAGATGTGGGAGAGAGTCTTCAAAGAGAGACTCCCTCAGCACTACCCAAGAAAGTGGTACTTCTCACGGTCTGGAAGCAAGGTTTTCTGGGACTCACCATCTCAAGTCCCAGCAATATCACCTAGTCCCTCAGAGATAATAAACGCCCAAAGGAGAAAAAAAAAATCTGCATGATGCCGTCTTGAATTTTTCTCAGCTTGAGCTTTAGGCAATAAGTGACCACATGTTGAGAGGGACAGTTAAAAAAAAACAACGACAAAACAAACCCAAATCAAAACTAACTGAAAACAAAGCCCCCCAAAAATCATGGCATGACTGGATTTGGTATTTACTTTTTACATAACATGTCCAGTAGTATGAATTAATCAATTTTTACTGACTACTATTTGTTGCCTTTAGCTTCAGATAGATTATATCTTCTTAGCAAGTCCTTGTAGACTCTTGTAATGGTTTATTGGTGAAGTTATACAAGCATGGACAATTTACACTTGCAAAAAAGCCTTTCACAGGTATGGCTTTACATCATTTCCATGAGAAAATTAAGTTGTCCAAGAAAAAAAAAATCCCTTTTTTTCCCCATGGTGTAACTTCATATATACTAGGACTTTTGCTAGCATAGCAATGATGACAAAATATAATAAATCCCTTTCTGACACAGCTGTGCCAGCAAGACTAAAGCCTTCATCTCAGAGATTGAACTACTTCATATTTCAGCAACATTTCTATTACAGGCTCTTCCCCTCATGGCATAGTGCATCCTCCCCAACTGCCTGGCTTTGTTTTGCTTCCTGCCCATACCCTGGTAACTGTGGGTCTGCTCGGCAACCTTACCAGTAGCAAGTATGCAACTGTACACTCACTAAGGCCATTTAAAAAGTGTTTATTATATAGAGTTTTTTAAAAAATTCTCTTCATCATGCAGATGTTCCACAACTTCTACTGGGCCCTCAGCCCCAGCTTACATTGCAATGTATGTTTGCTTCAGTTCTGTCTCTTCCTCCTGTTTTAAACTGCACAATATAAATCAAACGCATCTAGTTTCCACAGCTGTACTTCCACTTTGAACATATCAGGAGGTAAACAAAACAGCCAGCTCTTAACTGACTCCTTTTTTTTTGGTAATTAAGAGGGAATTTCTTACCATGCCCAATGAAATCCAGAATGCTTCAGTGCAGATGCCTGAAAAAGAGAAAAGAGTCTTTAAAAGACAGTCTTCTGCTCAAAGAAAATCTAACTCTGAAAAAACTATTACCAGTGTTATTCTATAGCTGGAGTTAAATAAATAAATACTTATCTGATTAATTGTTGCCTGGAATCCTTTTGTGCTTGTATCTCTTGAGTTAGAGGCCATATTAAAAAAAGTGCACAGGAGATTTGAAATCTGAGGACAACCTAAAGCTTGATTCTAAGAAGGCTCAATGCACCAGTACTTTCCCATGGCGTGGGTGAGACAGGTTTAGTCATCGGGTGTGACAGAGAGCAGTCTGTTGCAATCCAACATTATGTGGAGAGCCAACTAGAAAGCAACGTATTTAGCACATACACTGCACGTATTACAATACCCTCAAAGAAAAGAAATTCAGGTGTTTCAACACACAGGTTTTATTCAGGTCAGCTGCATTTCAGTCTCTCTGAAAAGCTACAGCACGTGCCTGGATACAAAGATGTTCACAATTTGGAGATTATCACCAGATGTCAACTTCACTGTTATTCACATGTGGGTGACATACATACGCTGTAGAGCTATTAAGACAAAAAGACCCTCCGAAAGCATTAAAATATCTTTGCAAATTAGGACTTAATCCAGTATATATTTTCATTCATCTCAGCCTCTTCTTTTAATTCTTCTGCCTCTCTCTTCTGCAAGGACACTCACTGAAACCCTTCCACAAAAGCTCAAATTGATATTTTAAGGGCAGGAGCTTCTTTTGTCATGTGTTTAAACAATAATCCAGCACAAGGTGCGTCTAATTACATGGGAATACCCAGACAGGATCAGCTCAGAGACTGAGCAAGTCAAGCATCCTATCACTCTCACAAATTACACTTTTCTCACCTCGGGCAGGTGTAAATGTCTGCAGACCCGCACCCTGTCCCAGCCTGCCAGTATCCCAGCCTGCCGACTGCTGGGCCTCCCCAGCTCCCAGCAGTCTCTGGTGAGGTGATTCCCTGAACCAGAACTGCATTTTTGCAGTACAGTAGCTCCCAGGAGCATTTTCTTTAAGGGGATGTCCAAACATCTTTGTCAGCATGGGAACTTTCGGCACCTATAACATCCCAGGGCAATTTCCCAGCTATAGGAAATCCTTTTTGCTAGTTTTAAACTTGTCACCTAACCATTCCCTTGAGGCTGCTTGGCTCCCACGGTACGGCAGAGCAAATAGCCATTTTCTATTTGCTTTCTCCATGCCACTTGAGAGTTGATAGACCTTTGTTTTCTTCCTGCTCAAACAGGAGGTTAAAAATCCCTAAGTGTTGTTTTCTATATAGGAAAACATCTTTTATCAACATTTCCTGTGTCTTCTCCCATTTTCCTGCATCCTTCTAAAATGAGGGAGTAAGGATGCAATACTTAAGTGTGCCAGTGTGCCATGCGTTTATACTGTAGCATGAGAGACCTTCCTTTTTGTTCATGACTCCTTTACCAAGAATTCCTAGTATTTGGTGTTTGGTTGTTTGTTTTTTTCCTTTTATTATTCCTCCTGCACATTCAGCAGACATTTTTACACAATGATTATAACTCAAGGTTTTTTCCCATGTGATAACTTAAATCCCATTGCTGTGTACTTCAACTTAAGATTGTTTCCCCTCTGCACTATTCTATATTCATCAACACTGAATTTCAACTGCCAGATAGCCCTTCAGTCACTCTGTATTGTGAGGCCTTTCTGCAATCCTCTAGTACATGTTCACTTTCGCTATCCAGCCTAACTTGGTACCATCAGGAGTCTTCTTTGTCTCATTCTCCATCTCTTTCAAGGCTATGCTGAACAGCACCAGACTCAATAGAGAGACTTCATTGGTCACTCCGCCCCTTTTTAAAAGCTGACCACTTTTTTCCTAAATTTTTATTTCCTAAACTGAAATGATTCTTAATCCATTTAAGGACATTGCCCCTTATCCCATGACAGCTTTATTTCATAAAAAGTTTTTTAAGAGGTATACATGAAAAAAAAAAAGCCTTAGGAGATGTGTTTATTTGATTATAACAAAAGCACAAACATTCTGAAGCTCAAAAATCTCTGCCATTGCCCAATTCTTCTTTAAAGCAACTGTTATCCTTCACATACCAAGCTTTCAGCTTCTTCTTAAAATAACAGCACACATATCTATAACCTTGAACAACATCTCCCCAGCCACAGGCGCTACCCCCTTTATGAGGAATGTGTCCCTGCATTTGAAGAGGGCTTTTCTCACCGTGCTTTCTTTAATCACAGTGTACAGGAGGGCCCATTCCAGTGCCTTGAGATTACCAGCAATTATGGACTGCAAATGCCTTGTTCCTTCCAGGACGATTAATCCAAGGTATGTAGCAGGAGACATCAGTTCTGCAGATCTTTTCTGTGGAGTCCATCTGGAAGAACTTTTTTCCTGTTCTTTCTTATTTTAGAAAAGCCGCAGCTCTTCTCTCCCATTCTCAGCCTTCCTGCACACATGCATAGGTTGAACAATGGTGCACGTTCTTACACTGATTGAGCTATATTTTCAGTGACATGTTTACACAAACCCTTTGGTTTTGAATGTCATTCAAACAACACAATGCCACATATGGTTTCCCAGTGTTCAAGAACAGCTCAAGAAGTCCCAATTTAAACTCTGAGGCCCACCAAATAAAAAGGAATGTGATACATATGTTCCCAGATCTAGCTCAGCAAATGTAGGCTAGTGGAAGAGAAAAACATCAACCCTGGTTACTTAATATTACAGTAGGTTAATAAATATAATCTTCTAAATAAAAATAACTGGATCAAATATAATGCCATAGCCCTTCAGAGGGCTACAGCTGGTGATTACCTTTGAGAATAATAAAGGAAGCAAATCTTACTGAATGCATGCACTTTAACTACAGAAACCCAATATGAGAATTTTAATTCACATGATTCGGATAAAGCTGGCTACCCTGAATTAGCAAACAGAACACACAGGTACGGCAAAGTGCAAAAGCAAAAGAACTGCAGGTTTCGGACAGCAGTTCAACCTCAGCCAAACACAATTCCAGGATTGCTAGGACAACACATGGGGCAATGACTGTGCTACATGGAGTTTCTTTAGGAACTGGACCTCTGCCCAACTAAGTATAGGCCCTTGGCACACACCATCCTGATGTGGCTGGATGGTGCCCGTACTGCAGTGCTGTGGATGGAAAGGCTCAGGCCCTCTATGGCCCTTTATAAAGGTACTGCTGCACCATATGCAGTTAATAATTGCTCCAAAGCAATGAAAATTCAAAAAAGTAAAGCTTAAGGAAAATAGATATTGGTAAGATTCTGATTCTGCCTTCTCCAGCAGAGCTCTGCCCATTGCAACCTTACAGCACAGAAGTAGCTGGCCCTTTCTCTTCCCAGGAGACTCCTCTGGTAACTGGTCAACACCACAGTTATGGGATGCATGTACTCATTTACACATACCCTCTAGATTTTCCCAGACCGCCCCCAGTCTTCCCTTTTCAAGGACATGAACACTGTAAGAGAGAGCAGTCAACCCCCGGGCAGCCTGGTTGGGAGTGCACCTCCTACAGCACACGTTGCTTCCCTGGGATGTAGTGCAGCAGGGAGCAGGGAGTGGATTCAGCCCAGCTCATTCACCGTTTAAAAATTAATGGCAAATGCAGCCTCTCTAGTTGCAGATAAGTCACCCCAGAGACCTCTGGAAACTAATGTCAGCCCTCCAACTCCTGTTCCTATTACAGCGTTAATCTTCGAGGTTCATCCACACACCAGGAAATGCTTAAAGTGGCCTGTTAGCTCTACCAAAGGACTGATTTTCACTCAGATCACATACACAGAAAGGTAAATGCAACATACCAATACACACGTTTCGCTATCAAAGAAGGACTTAGAAGTGTCAAATTTTTAATATCACATACTTATTTACTGATGCCTACCTTAGTAGGCATATGTAACCTAATACTGTATTTTACTGATATTGCAGATGGTATAGCAAATCTCCTAAACTCTCTACACTCTCAAAGGATTAGTATGATGTGTAGAGCAGTTTTAGCTTACAAAGCACTACTTTAGTGTGTAGGGTTATTGATTTAACTTAGAAATTCTGCTATATAGGGTAGTTTTACTGATTTACCTTTTGCAGTAGTGTAAGAATATCTTTTATCCCCTAAAAACTTTGACACACTTCATTATCCAATACAAAATATTGCTCCTGGTAGGATTTCAGGGCAAGCATTCAGTAATCAAAATTATGGACTTTTTGAAAAATTCTCTGTATTGCAGAGCTCCTCCCTCTTTACTCGAGACTTTTTTTTACTAAATAAACCCGGCATAGCCTTAAGCCTTCCAGACATTTCTCAGAGAAGGACCCACAGTTATATATCAGCATACCCCCTCCCCTCTTCCAGCCTCAAGCCTTTGAGTCAGACCTTTTTTCACACAGGGCAGAGACTGACACAGAGAGAAGAGTTTTTTCCCCCATCTGGAATACTTCCCAAATATGCTGATACATTTTTCTACTTCTCAGCCATAGTAGTCATTCAAGCCCCTAGTCTCCTTTTCCTCTTGAATGCTGCAGGAATCTCCTGTGTGCCATCCCCAGTCCCAGCTCACGCAGATCCAGCACATGGAAAGCTGCAGCTGAACAGTGTAGACAAATGCCAGCAATAAGATAATCCTGTGACATTGCTGGAAGCTTATTTTGAAAGCACATTTTAAAAACAAGAGCAAACTCCAGAACCACTGTTGATGGCATGCTTTTCTAGCTTTTCTTGATCATCAACTGTCTCTACAGCCATGCAACTCTAAGTCCTACCTTCTGCCCTGTGCCACTGCTCTTTCATTACTGGTCATGCAAGTATACTCTCTTAACTATTTTATGTCTAAATCCTCTTTTATTCTGCTATGTTGATCACACCCCCACCCCTATCTTTAAGTTCTCTGCTTTTAAATGTAAGAGGGCAAGTGCTTAAATTTTACCTTGCTATGACTTCATATGGCACAAACCTTTATCAAAAAGGAGCCTAACATATAGTATCAACAGCTATGCTTTCCCCTCTTTTTCTTTGCAGATGTAGTTACATAGCTAAATCTGTCAAAAAGCTCACCTAATCTGTATCCTGAAGTATACCAGCTCACTGTATTTTTGTACATTCAATGAATTAAAGTCATTAACTGTTTTACTCCAAAACCTATGTATTAGCCCATCAGTAACAGCCAATATGACAATAGAAAGGCTTAGACTTACAGATCAGTTCCTGCATATCTGTTGGTTTACATCAACCGGCCACATGCATATTTTTTTTGACCTATGGCAAATGCACGATAATTCACGTTAGCTTAAGAAAAGTTTTGCCTCAAGGAAAGAATGCCATTAGGTTCTATCCCACTCCAACACCACAAGGAAATAGTCAATGACATGTACAAATTACACAGAGGTATTACTTCAGTCTCAGATATTTTACTTTATTCACAGTGTTTCCACACCTTCACACTTGAAGATAATACTATCATAATATCTGGACACTCCCAAATATTTAATGTACTAAAAAAAAATACATTAAAGTTTATGTCTAAACCTCTATTCTGCTAAGGTAAATAAAGCACTGTGATTTCAAAAGGTACATAGATCATAGACAAACTGGTCCAGCAACCAAAACCTTCCCTCTCACAAAATGATAAATTGAGCCATTTCAGCAGCTACTGAGACCTCAATGCCTGAACTCAGGCTGACCTGAAACATACCCATTCCTTCATTACCCCAAGCTTTGTGCCATATGTGGCATCAAACAACTCATCTTCTTCCTGCTTACAACACCTCCAGCTATAGTTTTCTTTTCAAAGAAAGAAAAAAAAAAAAGCAGAGTATTTAAAACGGACTGATGTTTACGAAGTTAAAACAAAACAGAACAGCACACCTAACTCTGTTTTGTATTTTTCAGCAGCACAACATCCTGCAGAGGCCTCAGCCAGCTGGGCTCTGTGACCCTCTGAGTGATCCCTTGAGTGTGCTCCCATTTTATCAAGCAATGAACTCTCTGGCCCTGAAGCCAGCAAGAAGTTTGTCACTGACTTCAGCTGAGAACAGGAACTGGCTCAATCATAAGAAACCTTGAGCTAAATAAAGCAGCAAAAAAAGGCATATGCTGGAGGTGGGGGGTGTCAGCTCTGAGTACCATGGGACACAGCTCTGCTTGTTACCAAGGTTACTTGATACTTTACCCACATAAAATTTCATTTTCAGTTGCCAATAACTTTGCAAAACTTTGACCTCCTTGAGTAGGAATCTGGGGTGGAAATGCATTGAATATGTGCTCCAGCCTGATCTGGGGTGGAGGAAAAAGTTTCTAGACAAAATATTGCAGACATATTTGCGAGAGGTTATGAAGAAACGTGTGGAGTAGGAAAGTTCCCTTCCAGTAAAGGTTCCCCACTACCTCTCTGCTTTGGGTCTGACAATAAATAAAACACCAATAATTTGCCCTTTGTATCAGAAATGTGTCTAGACAAAGATCTAAAGCCTGATTCTGGACAAGGTATAAGTCTTCAAACAGAACAGAAAAGAAAAGAAAAACTCCAGTTCAAAAACTGCCAATAAAGATGTATTGAGTTTTTAGCTGTTTTAGACAATAAGCTGCTTAGGGAATTTCCATCATTCCCTCAAGGTTCCCATCCCATCCCAGCAGGTCTGCTCCAGCCTGGGGTGGAATGGGACTTCCTTGGAACTGCAATTCCAGCATGCTGAATACTGCCAGATCCAGACCTCTAAAACAAAAGCATGGATACCCTCTTCCCCCATCATTGTTTTCCCTGCATTGGTCCAGGCAACATGGAAGGTCTTCAGAACCAAACACAGTAGGGACAAAAGTGTTGGGCGTGCAAACTTTAGGAAGAAATCGAGAGGGACAAAGTATGTTGGTGAAGAAATTTCTCCCTAAGCTCCTAACAACTGATCTGGAGAGGCTGAAACAGGAACAGATCAGATCTGAGAGTCAGAGATCATTCACAAGTCTGGCACTGAAATTTGGCAAAGAAAACCATGGCTAAGAGTCAATATGGTGTGGAAAAGTAGGTGAGATTCACTGTTCTTATGATCCTGGATGCAGAAGAAATGCTGAGGCTATGTCCAAAGGGTACCAATTGGCTGAGGTATCTTTGGAAAGGAGTTCAGGCGTGAGGTCCAGTGGGAACAAAGCAACATGGCAGAAAATACTGAATTCCAAGCAGAGACAGATCAGAAGAAAATCCATGATCACGGGACTTTCAGTGGTTGAGCCAAAAATTGAGATTTCTGTCAAACATCTGTGAAGTGAATCATAAAGCAGATTGATGCTCCTTCATGCCAGCCTGTGGCCACCAGTTACTCGCTAGCCCAAGTGGCCCTCCTCAGAGTGGTAAACAGGATGAGCTGCAGTCTGTCCAACAATTCACAGAAGCACACGTTTCACACCCTATCATGAATTTGTTTTCTGTAAAAAGTGAGTTGGCAGGGAGCAACTTCTTCCCCTGTGTCTCTCACATCCCCTGCTCCATTCATGTAGGTTTATTTTAAGAGATCAGATTTGGTTACCTACAGATGCACCTATTTCTATGGTGCCTCAACCTGTACTCATCTACTTTCACTTGTAGCTCAAAGACAGGGAATTCCATTGTGTTGCACTTGCTGGGAAATGTGCATGTTGTCCTTGCATAAAGTCCTTGCACTGTGGAGGAGATGAGAAAAGGGATATTTTACATGCTTGAGAAATAGTTATGGTCATATTTAACAGTACGGTTTCCTTCCCCTCAAAGGGATTTTTAATCCTTTGTTAAGTAAAATCTGTAAGCATCATTACAGAATAGAAAAGCAGAGCCTCAAGCAAAGAGTATTAGCCCCAGCTTCCCATGCAACAGAGGAGGTGAGTTGGAAGAGAAGAGCAACAGAATCTCTTGTAGCACAAGCCACCTGTAATGGAACAAAACCCCCAGGTTCGAGATTATTTAGTTCATGGTGATACTTGCCCTTTAGTAAAAGGGTTGAAAAACATCTTAATCACAGTCATAGTTCATGAACTTACACAAAATTTTCCAGTTCAAAGCACAAATTAGATCTGGCATCTCTGGAGATATGACCATGCCTCACCTACAGCTTTGAGAACAACCAAGTAATTTGTTTCCTGGAAGGATTGTTCAGACCACAGCGCTGTTTCCTTCCTAGTGCTATACACGTTGCAAGCTGACAAAGAGAAAGACAGTTCTTGCTAAACCTGTAGTATCTCCGAAGTTTGATCACTTCCACGGGAGGTTCCTGCATTTCCATTGCTCATCCTTCCCCCTTCAGATGCTGTTTCTTGATATTTGCTGTTCAGCACAGATGCGCTGAACAACCACAGAGGTTGTGCCAGTACAAGCCATTTAGCTTGGCAGTTTGATGAAAATGTTAAAATGCCTCTTACAGAAGAACAAACATTGACTCATGTTAGGAAATGTCACTTGTGTGATGCACTATTTTGCAAGACCACCATGGTTGCGCTGCCTCACTCTGACCAGCCACATTAATGTTTGAATGCTGGATGACAACAGTTGAAGATTAATTCTAGTAAGTTATTCATGCCTGGAGGTTCAGATTTCCAAGCAAAAGCATGTGGGCTGGACTACGGCATTTCACGACAGTCCCAAGCAAAGTGCAGTGGGAAGTCACCCAGCCCCAAGAGGGTCAGAATAGCTTGCACCTTTGTGAAATAATCCCTCTTCCTGTATCCAGGACACTTCACCACAGGAGATGATATGCCAAAGGGCTTTTACTGCTCCCAGCCAGCACTGCCAGACAGTATGTTGACAAAAGGGGGTGTGGACATACTCAACCTTTTATCCCTTTTGGAGAAAGATGCATCATTTATTTACCCAGGGAAGCAAAAAAGGCCATCAGGATATGTTTCTGTGATTGATCAAGCTGAGACTGGTTTGGCCCTCCCCATTTATTTCAGTTCTACACTCCTTACGTAAGAGTCTTGAAGCTGAGAAGGAGTCGAGAACATGTCAGTGTGAGAAGAGATAGTGTCAAAACAAAAGCGTGAAGGCCTATGTGATGAAGAGCCTCTCGAGAATGCTTTCTGCCACAATGACAAACCATTTTTCTTGGATTGGTACTGATGCACGTGGAGCATAAAAGTAACACCCAGGGGCGCTCCTGGAAAGCCAGGGCAGAGAGGTTCCACCAGTCAGCACCTGACCCTCTGCAGAAGGAGAGCTAAGGAGTACCTGCCTCTTACTGCTAATTCTGTCCTGGGGTTTCAGGAATATAAACAGCAGTGAGGTTATTTGAAATATAACATACTTTTTCCTGAAATCACCATTATACATACATTTTTCTTCTACCTTTTTTAATAAAGAAGTAGCCTGCTTCTCAGAAGTGCCCAGCAACCGCAGCTAAAACACAGTAACATCTAAGGGTGTACCTTCAGCATGCAAAAGTCCACTGGAGACAGGACTAGAAGATACTACTTGCTGACTACCACCTTCGAAAGGGAAGTTCAGAACCAGCCCAGAGAAAATCTCTCTACTATTATATTGAATACTACTAAATCACTATGCAGAAAGCACCACGACTTTCAACCCCATCAGGTTTTAAAACACACGAATCCAGCTATTATTGTCTGACTGTGTCAAAACTCGTTGACTGACATCTCCATGTAACAAATAACAGAATATGAAAATGTTAGGCACATACAAATTAAGAGATACACAAAGGAGTACAGACTGAATTATTTAGTACACTGGACACTAGTTTATCAACTGAACCAGTGTTTGTGCTAGCCAGAAGTTCATAGAGAAATCACCTCGAAACATATGGCTTTCAGTTTCCAAACAGGGACAAACTACAATAAAGCAACTATTAAAAATAGCTGTTGGTTGGTACTCAAAATCGGAGAGGTCTTTAAAATAACTAAGAAGTACATGAGAAGTTTTCTTAAGCTAAATATAAACAGCACAAAACATTGAACTTTTAGGCCCCCTGGGGGAAAAAAATAAAATAAAAAAAATCCAAATTTAAAATCCTTACTTCTACAACCTGGGCAGAGACAGGAGACATTTACAATGATGTGGAGCAATGTCAATTTTTTTCCATTGCTTTGCAGTCACATACACCTCTGTAAAATGGACAGAAAAATGCTGCCAGTGGAAAGACAGAAAATTTCTGGTCAGTACCTTTTACCCTATGCTATTTTACAGCAGCATGGGCAGAAAACAGGCTCACTCTTCTCTCATGGATCATGACAAAAGTCCAGGTCAACAAAGATCAGGCTCCTTGTCTAAACTGTCAGTTGTGACCCTGATGTTGGGATTACTTCTTTCAATCTCAGGCCTCTCCATTTCCTTTCCCTTCTTCTAAGGGAAAAGACTGAGCAGCATCAACTAAGGTTCACCTTCTTCTTCTGGCCCCCTTGGGGCTGAGGGCTTTGCCCACGTGATGCCAGCAAAACCCAGCGCCATGAGGATTTGGGATTTGTGGGGTTGCAGATACCCCTGCCTCCAAAACACACAGCACTGCGCTGGCAAGAGACTGCTGGAAATGATTCAGTGCTGCTGTCTGTTGAGATTACAGGCATTTGTGTTTGGGCTGTGTCTGCTGGCTGCCACAACCACTCCAAAGATTTCCACTGGGTTTAAAAAGCACCCCTTTCACATCTATTAGCCAGCAACTGAAGTTATTGCAGCAAATTATCTGTGTTGTAAAGACAGTTTTATGCAGCTGCAAGTAACTCAAGATCACCAACACCTCAAGGAACCAATAAAAGAACCAACCAAGAAAAACTTAAACCCCCAAACCAGAAAAACATCTTCACCTTTAGGATGGCTACCTTAGAGGCTCTGTTTCAAAAGCAGCAAGCTCAGGATTTCAACCTGAGATACACAGAGTGTTGAAACAACAGGTTTTCTCCAAATTCAATATAACTAATATTTACCAGAGTAGGAAAAATATTCAAAATACAGAGCAGGTCAAGTAAAAAGATTGTACAAAACTGAAAACACCTGTGAGCTGGGGCACATATGGAAGATGTGCTGACTATTAAGAAGCAGACAGAAAGAAAAAGGGGCTTGGATTATGGCTGGAGTAAAGAGCTGTCTTCCACCATGACCTGGCATCCGAGATTGTGAAACCTGCTACAGCCACATTCTAAAGCAAACAGTGTTAGACAGGGCTGAGTTTAGTCCTCACAGCTTCACAGAGAAGGGCATGGGAACTTCTGAGAGTGAGTCTGGTGCTTTCCCTTTTCATCTCAGTCCTTCCCAGTTTTCAAACTACACCTCCCAGCAAAGAGCATGTTCAGGTGTGAGCAAGCATTTGGAAAAATTTTAATAACCATCCTGCTCAGGCTTCCTTCAGCCTGAACTAAAGCAGGGCAGAGGCATGATCACTCCAGATTGGGAATAAAACACTGAAAAAGAAAAAGGAAAAAAAAAAGTAGATGAAAAAAAGATTTATCTAAACTACACAGAGGCAGGCAGTGAGCTAACCTAATGAGCTGGCATTTTTTCCCCCCATAATTTTCTATAAGAATCATAAGTAACTAATGAGATAGGAAAAATTCTAGAAGAAAAGCTGAAAAAATCTCATTTTATAGCCTCTCTTCCATAGTGCTTTTTTTTTAAAATAAAATTTGCTTTAATAAAATATTAAATATTAGCTACAATAAGCTATTGAAAAAACAATGTATTAAACATTTGCAAAAAGCTCTGTTAGAGCATCCTTCCATAGACACAGCCCAGGGCCAACCAGGAGCTGGCGGTGACAATCCTGATGCTTCCAGAGGGGACAGGAGGTGGGCAGACAGCAGTAACTTGCTTGAGGTAGCTTTAATTTTACTCACTTTTTCTAAGTAACAATCTCAAGACAAAAACTTCGGTCTGTTCCTCTTTTACTGCTCCATATCGGGTTTCTATGCTCTACCCCTAAATGCGGTTTCCCAGCATGTTTAGGTCCTGATCCTAGCTGCCCATATGTGTAATCAAGTCTCCTGATAGTCAATAAAGACATTAATTGATACATAGATAATTGAGCCTAAGTATTTTCCTGATCCAATTTTACTCTGGTTCTTGCTGCACTGACAGATGCACATATGGCCTTAAAGCTTAGGTGATTAACGCTGCCTGAAAACAGACACACTGCTTCTGCACCTCACAGCAGTCGAGCATCTGAAGACGCAGTGTATCCTTTCACATTAACTGAGGCTCCTACTAATCGGAAGCTCAATGGAGCAGTACTATTGGAAATGCCACTTGATTAGTCTGTGACTCAAGGAGAAGCACCTTATTTATTATTAAAGCAAAAATTCTCATTAAACTGTATTTTCCGGTAAACCTGGGGCAAGCTGATCTCCGTGGCTTTTTAGCTTGTTCTGTTACAGTCTTAAGCAGCACACCAAAGGCAGTGTTTCCCAAAGCCAGCTGGAAAGAGCAGGCAGAGCCTTTTTACCTCCTCATTTCAGCTAGTATAATGAAGATGGAGATACAAATATTTAGGGAAAATGTGAACTAATATTTTCCCCTTTCCCCAATTTCTTATAAACCCTCACTTTGGGGGCAATTCAGCTTCCTTTGAGGGCTGCTTTTAGAGGCCTTCAAAGAACAGACAGCAATATTCAAGATCTGGAAAGTGAGAGGTCACCTAATACGATGACTTCAGACAATCAGATCTGCAGTTACTGAGACATCAGCATGTTTGTCACTGTTTCACAGGAGCTTGAAGCACATAAACAAAATCAATTCCAAGTCCACAAACCCAAATAAATAAATTGGTTACCTACACAGATGAGGGAGAGGGAAGCAGCTTTCCCTGAAGCCACTCAGATTTACATCAACAGAACACAGTAACCTACTGTTTCCAACCACTTTAGAATTGTTAAAGGCAAAACATAAATTGACCGTGTTACACCGTAACGTGGTCTTAATAAATATAACCAGCATCAGTACCACAGTCCTACCCTACCCACCACTGGCCCAGCCTACCAGTTTGAATTTATTATTGAGCAGAGAAACAAAATGTGAAGGTGTCCATTTGTTTGTCTTTGAAGTTAATCGGTGAGTCAGTATCCACCAGCAGGTAAATCAGTACAAGAACACTTCTGTGCATGGTCCTAGTCCGTGATGTTCCAGCAATCTTTCTGCAGAAATCAATGAGAGTTGTGTCTGTGTAAGAAAGAGTTCAGCCACGTACGGTGAGAATTACAGAGTACGACACCTATTCTATTAGAAATAAATGAGCTCATTTACATTTTAATTCTGTGGAACAAGCCACTCTCAACAGGGCAGTTTGCTAGAGTTACTGCAGATGTACAGAAGTTATAATTTTCATCATAAATGCACATTACAACACAAATCTCATCAGAGAAATGAAGAACCAAAGAAGGCATATTAGAGAAACTGCTTGTCTGGGAGATCTCTCCAGATCTTCACGGACACAGTCTCTTCCTATCTGGCAGTATGCTGTTGCATAGCTAAATACCATAAGAAGTCACATTAGTCAGAATGGAAATAAGTACAGAAAATATTGTACTTTTCATTGACCCTTTGAAATTAATAACATCATACAGATGGAAGTCATGCCAAAATACTTAAAGCCATAAATAACTTAATTAAACAAGCTCACATAAATACACTAAGATAACTACAAAGCATACAGATTCTCATCTCTCTTATTTAGGGGTTCATTTCTACGAATCTTGTAGTCCTTAAACTAAGAATTTGGCATGCCTGACTAGATCAGAGGATGCAAACTTCACTGTGTAGGTGCTGCAGTGCACCAAAATACTATTTCAATTTTTTTTTCTCTCTTAGCAGAGACTGCAATCAAGGCTGGGTCAAAGTCTGCTCAGGGGATGAGGACATTGGTTTTATTGCATGCATTTTAGAGTCACTGTGATCCTAATATTGCTCATGAGAAATTCGGGTAATATTTGGCAAATAACTATGGCTCAGTAAAATAATCCAAACCTCTCAAATGTTGAAAGACCTTGGAATATAGTCTTTACAAGTTATGATTTCTACAGTGACAATCACATATTTATGGGCTGCTAGAATTTATGACAAACAGAGACAGAGTCCTCATTTTAAGTTGCTGCTTTTAGGAAGGGAAGGAACATTAACCCAGGGCTTTTGTTTCTGAGGAGACAGACCTAATCATTAGGCTGAAAGCTCTTCTGACACAGATTTTTGTTCACTGTTTCTGCCCGGGCTTGTATCGCTTTATATAGAATAATCATGGAAGCCAAAAATCAGAAAACCTTCAAGACCCTCTCACTCTCTTTCTGGCCTCATGGCTATTAGCATTATTGCTTTTGTGATGGAAGAGCTCCAGGATAACAGAACATCCTGGGAGAACCTATAGCTCTGTAGTGAGAGCATGCCCAAAATGGGGTTAGATGGCTTTGCATAAAGTGAAAACCTGAGCCGAGACCAAGCACAATCCAGATGAGGCCTCTGGGATCTCCAGTGGCAGGGTGCAACAAGCACAGTTTTCTTCTTTCTTCTCTCCCCTTCCTATCTGTGACTTCAATCCTTTGGTTTTCTTCAGAAAACCTCAAGACGAAGTGGGCTTCCTCAGGAATGAGTCTATTTGTTACACACAAGTGATTTCTGTAAAATGTTTTCTCTCAAGTTTCCCAGGAAAAAAAAAACAGAACCAACCCCTCCTCCCAGCCACCCCAAAAGGAGTGAAAAGGGCAAAACCAGCATTATCCACTGACTCAGCATTCATTATATGTTGAAAAATGTGGCTTCACAAAGTATTTCCTAGATTCAAAATGTTATATGCAGACAGAGAGTATAGATTTAGCAGTTCTACTAACACAAACCTTGTAAGTACACTATTGTCAAAGGAAATCATACCTCAAGTAGATTTTTTTTAAATTATTTCAGACTCTGGCTTAGAACTGGGGCACCTCAGGAAGGATACCACACAACCGCACGTATATGTGCGAATATGGCTGTTATCTTCTCTAACCCTGCACTGAAACATGCCTTGTAGCATAGAGAGAGAAGGATCCCTATAGGTTAAAGAGCAAGGAAAGAGTCAAGATGGTTTTGCTCATTCGTGGCCCCCCCTCCACCCATCATCACGCAGGAAGAGGAGGGCGATCTGTTGATACTGGGTGTTCTTCTGATCCAGCATTGCTTTTGTTAACAGCATCAGATCAAGCTGGTGAAAGAGAACAAACGATCTCCCCTAGATGCATTGTTAGGGTAGGAGACAAAAGAATACCTGGTTTGAATCACTGAGGACTATTACTATAAGAAGTACAAGAAAACATTTTGCCAGAGGATACAAGAGGTTCTGAGAGAAGCAACAATGAAACCAGACAACCTTTCCCTCATCTTATCAAACTGCCTGGGGTACTTACTGAACAGTGAGGGGAAATAATAGCAAATAGAGAGCAAACAAAGTTAATCTTTATACAACGGCTTTTTGATAAATAATAAAATAGAGTTAAGACTGATCTGCTGGCCTTCGCCAACTCACATTGCTTGGAAGACAGGATATAAGACAGGCCTAAACAATTTTAAGACAAACAAATACATACACAACAGGGCGATGCTGCATGAATGAATTTCCTCATTCTCCTTTTTCAAGCAATTCAAGAAGCAGTCAAAGCACTCTGAGATTTGGTATGCTTTTACATACTTTTTTTGACATCTTGCTTTACAGAAGCTTCATAACAGCCCACTACCAGCAGCTTTGGTGTCACTCTATGGTATGTAAATGGAATAGGCAGATCTTTGACATAAAAATAATAATCTCTAGTAAAATTACAGTACTACAGTGTATCATAGCATCAGAACTGTGGAAATATTAATACATGGATCTTTGACAATACAATGTAAGATGTCACTTTGAGCAGTTATTATGCTAATAACGGATACTTATTATAAAACAACATGAAAGAGGTAAGCTATGTGGGTGTAGGAAGGGATATTTAGTATTCAGAAAATGTATTAAAAAGGAAGAAAAAGCAAGTGCTTCATACAGCATCTAATCCCACATTAGGCAGATGAGGAGTTCCCTGGCAGATGGGTGTCAGGGTACCCTGGGACTTGGATGAAGCAGCGCATTCTCCCTCAAGGGAGCACACATACCAGTATAACTTACAGCATCCTTCAAGCTTTTTTTTGTAAAGCAGTGGGACAAACTGGGACTGAAATCATGAAGGTAGGGAAAAAGTGGCACTACAAGCTTTGAGGATTAAGTAGAAAAACTGCTTGTTGAGTCTACCAGTTTCAAGAGAACATATTCTGCTCCATGCTTACTGACTTAAAATATATATATATATGTATTTTTAAATCTGCTACTATAGAAAGAAAGTAACATAGCACAATGAGGAAATGGTCTTATACTAAATTCCCTATACAAAGCAAGCAAATGAGCCAGCATCACGACTGGTTCCATTTAAGCTACAAGAAAGCATCCATTTACATTATGGAAAAAAAAAAAATTCTAAGACTATGAAATGTTGCATTTAAAGCCAAAGGAAATATTTACAAAGGGTTTGTAATATAAGGAGGAATCCAAGGAAAGAGAGTCTCTGTTGGCCTGATGGCTAAGAAGTAAATTTCTCTACGGTTTATCTGCTTGGGGCAGGAGCAAGTTACAGCCATTCTATATTCTGGGCCCTTCTACTCTGCACTAAGGCCCCCTTTTTCCACCTAATATGAACTACAGAGGCACTCTGGGGGCAGAATCACCCACTTGGCACAGTGCTACACTTCAAATTCAAATCCTAGTTATGTTTTACAAAAACTCCTTCCATATAACCAAGCAATATGAGCTGTTCACGGGCAACTGAGACCAGTCTCACCCTTTATTCGCTTCAGCCCTAAAACACACGCACGGCACCTGTGAAGACTGAGCATAAGATGCAACCATTCAGACAGCAGTCATAAATAAAATTCTTACATGCACAAATGTAATCCATTTCAAACAGGAATGTTGGTATTTATGCTGTAGCAGTTGGAAATACCTGTCTATCAACATTAAGCCTTGCGGGAATAATGCTTAGCTGCAATCTGAACCTTAGTGATTGCAGCAGAACAGCTAGAAGAAGCTGTGTGATTACTTATCACAGCTCCCAGTCTGGGAGAGTGAAACCTGCCGTACAGCTTGCAGGTATAAGGAACCCCTTGCCTCAAACAAATAATGAAGGGAACCATTTTAATTTTGCTTACAGTTGCAAGGATTTCCTCGTGCATACTTCTATGTACCGATGCATTTCCAGGACAATTGCACTAACCATGGACTAGACCATCGATCCCTCTTTTAATCAGTTGGCAATTTTCTGAGCCAGTTTTACTCACCCGCCTGCCTACATATCCCGTATCCTTGCTCCCCCTTCAGATTCCTACAACTTTTTCAGGGTAGAGGCAGATTCCATTATAACTTTGTAGCTTTTTATATGGTTTTAGGTACCTTTTTGCGGTAGAGAGAAGGCAATGGCCATGTGCAAAAGCTATTAACAGAAACATGGGAGTCTGCAAACTAGATTGAAAGTCACTGTTTTAGTAGCACAACACCAGTAGACAGCTGTGACCAACCACTGATGTGTTCAGATTCCTGAAGCCTCACAATCTATAACTCCTGGGGCAAGTCCATTGCAGAAAGAAAACTTGTCTTTCCCCTACTTTGATTTCCAAGTTTGATTACTGCCCAACATACTAAGGACAAGATCTGGAGGCTGGGAGTTTCTTCTAGTAGAAAGTGCTACTGCAGTTACCATCAGCTAGACCTGGAGCAGGCTGGGAATACAATGAGAACAGAAGGCATATGTGAGAGCAGCAAGAGTTTTCCACTAAACACACCCTTTAGAGACATGCAGACTTGGGGCCAGGGGGAGAGGGGGGAACAACTGAAAAACACCCAAAGGCTTAAACACATTTGTGCTAACTCTCATGATCAAATTCCTACTTTTAGAGTATTTAGGCTTTTTCCCTAAACCTTCAGTTTTAATGATCAAGGTATTTTGTTACACTTGCAAATTTCCCTTAAAGAAAGGTGGGCAGAGCATAAGAAAAAGCTTGAAAAGAGGATTTCTCCAGAAGCTAAAAATCAGAAGTTATTCATAAATCATTCATCAGTTTTAAGCAATACTCATCATTGGGATCCTGATTCATGATTGGAACTGTGAAGTCTAGCAGAACTGTTGAATTTCCCTTCCCAACAGGTGAACATAACTCATTTTACTCTGTGTACTAGGGAGCCCTGGGAGTTTTCTTGGCATCTTAAGACAAACTGTCCCTTCAGGCTCTAACAGTCTCCTCTTCCCTTCTATTACCAAAGCTTCAATTAGATCATGATTAAAGAGGCTGTACTTACAGATACTAGCAGAAGTACAGGTTGTCAGTTTTATTACAGGTCAGGAATTTGTTTCTCTGTGTACTCTATACTTCTGAGTTTAATGTGGGAATAGAGTTTACTAACAGGCAAACCAGATTTGCTGAACAACAAGATTCAGTCTTGATTATCAATTAAACAGGCATAAAAACATCTAAACCGATGGCTTCTGCCAGTCAACAGAAGTCTTAAAGGGAAGAGAACTCACATTCATTCACAGAAATATTTTACAAAAAAAAAGAACCCCAACTAAATCAAACAGGAGATCTGTCTCACATGATGGTTTAAACTCTTCCTTGCTTAAAAGAACTGAAAGGAAAGCCTGTATACTGAAAAATATTGGTTAAGCAGTAGAATTCTGCAGTTCCATTTTCTTTATGAATTTGTTTCTTACAATTCAGAGTGCCAATCAGTTTCTAGAAAAATATGACGCAAAACTATTAACTATTGTTGCTGCTTGGGAATGCCAGATTAAGGACCTCAATCTCACTGTATTAAGTATGTCTAAAAACACATACAGAAGCAGCTTCAGCCCCACAAGACTACCAAAAGTAAAGGCATAGAAGCCAGGCATTGGAGTCCTCACCCCATTTTCACTAAGGCTCAGCTCCGGTTATTCTTCACTTTTGACCAGCTTCCCTCTGCCTTTCTCACACTTCAGCTTCTGCACAGGTTCAAACACATACCTATTTTTTAATTGCCAAAGAAAATGTTGCTTTCTCCTGCACAGTTCATCACGTGGTTTCTTCACAAAGATGACACTGTCCCATAGCATTTAATGGGCAACACTCAGTTTTGGATCAGGAGCAAGTTGGAAGTCTGGTAACACACACTCTCCTAATTTAGAAATGGAGTTTTATAACAGTGAAATACTGCAAGAAGCTCCACTGCTTGCCCTTCCATTAATTTTGTTACTTACTGTGTTGGATTCTCATCAGCAATTCTTAATTGATGTACTATGAGCCATGCCATCAAATATTCTCTATGGATCTAGTTGGCAACAACGGTTAGATTCTAAATTTTGGTAAAGTACTGATTATTTAGTTTGTGATTACTTCAGAGTAAAGATCTTCTTATGTTTTGGAAAGCCCCAGTAAATAGTGGGCACTGCTACAGATAACTAATATACTATAATAAGGATTCTTATGATGGTAGTGTATGATTGCACAACCATTTTCCAGATGCTACAGAACTAATTGTGCTGCCAGCTGAAGAAGCCAAATCCAAAACAGATCCGTAAGAGGAATTACTGCTGAATCAAGCTCATCAGTGAGAAATGCTTCAGCCCTACAAACCCTTGTTCACATTAGCATAGTCTTCATAAAGTTAATGAACTTCAGTCTGCCCATATACAGCTGTAAAACCAAAGTAACTCCCATACAGGTGACTGAAATTAATCAAGTCAGAACTGGCATAAAGGAGAGTCAGAACTAAGAACATTTTCCATCAGAGCAAAAAGCAATCTCCTAACACAGTGGTGTGACACCATTCCAAAGCAGCCCCAGTGTGGAACAAGAGCTGCCCTGATGCAGAGTCCACTCTGTCCTACAAAAACAGTGTAGTTTCTTGGCACAACTGTGTGACTGGAGCTGCATCACCATCCAAACATCCCTTACGCCCCCAAGTCTTACAGCAGAACTGGCCCTCTTGGTTTTTCTGTAGGGTAAAATACTTCTCCATGTAAAGAAAAACCCTGTTCCTCCTCAAGTTAAAGAATCAGATAAGCAGGGTGTATGGACTTTAAGAGCAGAAAGGATAACTAGAACATCTAGTTTGACTATCTTGAAACAAAAGCCAAAGAACTTCACCCAGATAAACAATTTGAACAAAAGCACGAAGAGGCAGACTTACATCACACCCCGTCCTAGTCACCGTTTAGCTAATCTTTAGATTTTTAGTCTTTTTAATCCTCCCTCATAAATCAATACCACTAGCTCCCAATTATTTTACTAGCAGGCTCTCTGAGTTGTATTGTGTAAAGAAAATTAATGACCTTTAAAACAGAAAGTTTACTTACACAGATATTAATTGCTATTGTAGCACAGATGAACTGTTAAGCAGGCCCATGAAATGTTTTACTCAAGCACCTAATTCCAGAGAAGGTAATACTTTACTCAAATCCTTGGATAACAAAAGGTCAAACACAATGAAGTTTCTACCAGAGAAATAGCCTACTCGGGTCTATTTGCCAAGTACTGCAAACAAGTTAACCATATACATCATTAAGTCCTGAATCCCATTATGATCATATGGCATAAGCCTGATTGCAATTACAGTGCCTTTTACAGGCAGAAGATGTCATTTTAAGTAGATAATCACTACTCTGGACAAGTTTTATAAATGATTCTCATTGATTATCATTTCCAATTATATGAAATAAAAGCATTAAATGGCCACTTTGATGTTGGAAATCGCCTTTCACCTGGACTCTCTCCCTAACAGACGAGGGTTAAATTTAGTGTGACAGCACCTAACCACATTTGGTGTGACCTGGGATTTGATGGTACTAGTATCACATCAGCAGCAGACGAAGCTGGTGAAACCATTATATGCAGTGTTTTTATCAGAACTATGCTTATTAGTATCCTTGGGAGTTGGAAAATGTAGGCATTTTCCAATTACCTACTTTACATTTCAGTGGCTAAAAATGACACATAGCTATACTATTACCTACAAGGGGATTTTTCACAGAAATGCATATTTTTCTTTCATTTTTTTTAATGCTTAATGGATCTCAACTTTATTAATTTCAGCTCCAAAATGTTAGCACTCCCAATAACAACCAATAACCACGAGTAAGTAAATCATAGGTAACATCCTCCTCTCAAACAAAGAAAATACTGTATTTCTAACATAGCTCTGCCTCCTTCAGTTAGCATAGCCATGTGAAATTAAATATAAAAGCTCTAGTGAGTGATTTTTTTACTAATCCTGTGTAACACATTTTGCAAAAGTGTCAAAAAGAAATATAGTTCAGTCGCTGAATATGGAATGGAAATTATTTACTTTACAATCCAAACTTCTCTATTTACATAAAATAACCATGCCACAGCAGAAAGTTTAGGCTAACATAAAATTAACGGAGTCCACTTGCGGATTATTCTAAATGGGTTATTTTATAGCCATCATAGCACTAGATCTAAACACAACATACACACTCATACTTGCAGTATATTTTAGCGTGCAAACAATATTTCAAAAAAGTGCAATAGGTATGCATCAGAAAAAGACTTTTCTAAAACTATTACCATCTCTAAAACCTGTATTTGTGTACATGCACTAAAGTCTTATTTCAGTATTAATGTTACTTCTTTCAGAATGACAATTGATATTCCCATAAGACTGACAAAACTTACTGGCTGTAGAACAAGCCCTCTATTACCTTTGCTTTATTTCTTTGCTGACATTTTTTTAGTGTTCCTTTTTCTGGCACAGTTTTGTTTTATATTGGTTTTACTAGCGTCCTAGCACTCATCACTGTTTGTTACGCGTGCCTCTCTGCAGCCGGTCCATGAAGGAAATGAATCATTACAGCTTTTAGTTATAGGGCCTGACTTTTTAATGCAAGCTGTGAGGCTCATGCTTCCATCCTTAGCATCACCCAGCACAGGGGCCATTCCATTACACCGTGCTATTAGCCAGGAGTCCTCTGGAGAGCTTCATTTCCATTGGGAAGAGCCATAAACATGAGCTGCAGTGAATGCCAGCTGGGAAGAGAAATGCATTGCTGGATCTCTTTAACAGAAGAAGTTTCTCCCCAGTGCAATTGGCAAGCTGCTCTCAGGCTCCCCTTCAAAGCCAGCCAGAAGACAGCAGTTCATGTTCACCTGGAATTACTTTCTATTTGCTTTCACTTTCCATTAGATTGAAGAAATATTTTAACAAACAGAATAAAATTTTAAAAGCTGCCACCACTGGGACAGTTTGCAGGCTGCTCCTTTGGGAGGAGGGTGACCCGCCACCACTTCTCTGGGGCTAAGGGAAACTCATTTGTAACAGCAACAGCCATCAGTCTGAGGAACATGCAGTTTTCTCCAAGCAGCTGCCAGGCCTCCCAGGGACAGGGAGTCAGTAGGGCTAAGCACCATTCCACTGCCACACCAACATGGGCTGGGAAACCAGAGCTTCCAGACCTTTGGTCCAGCTGCCTCTTTGGACCTAGTAGAGCTTTTGAAACACTTAGGCTGTTTGCTGAGCACATAAGAGGCAAGCACCATTTACCATTGGGACTCCCACAGTTTTCAGTCTTGGCTCCACACCACCAAATGTGGAAGTGCAATGGTATTAGGCTTTTCTACTGGGAATATCTTAAATTAACAGGCCTGCCATGAGTCCAGATGTGACTGTGAGATCCTGTCTTTGATTTACTGAAATTGGATCAAATCTGAAATGTTTCCAAAGAAATATTTTGGAAAAATCTTCTGACCAGCTCGTCTCCCCCATCTACTCATCAACTCTGCCTCTAGTTTACTGAGTCTGATGAAGCTGTGTTCTCAGAGATCCACGAGGAAGGACTAGAAGAAATGGAGGAGAGGAGAAGGAAGCAGTAGGAAAAAAAGGAAATCTTGATTCTCTCTTATACTATTCCTGACTCTCACTTACATCAATGAAGAACAACAGAATAACAGCACCAAAAAAAAAAAAAAGGACAAAAAAGGAAAAATACATCCCTTGTACATAGACGGTATTTCTCAGCCTCTGATGATGACTAGGTCATTGTCACCATCTTCTAACTCTGTGGAGTATGCAGTTCATGAGAGACAGTCAGAAGACTTGACATGCAAACCAGTTCACAATAACAAGCAATGGCAGGTCTTTCCACTGTACCGCAATTAGGCTATTGATACTGTAGGCATGGCTAAGGATGTGAAGGCAGATGATAGGGACAAACTGAATGATTAAATGGCCTTAGACTTAACTTGTGACCTCATTCCATCAGAAACAGCAAACAGTGAGAGAACGTGTGTGTGGATCAAACAACCTGGCAGGGTTAGCTGATGGTGTGAGACAACGGAAACATCATACCACACACATTCTTGGGCTGCCACAATGTGCAGTCCACAGCAGCAACACAGAAGATCCAGGTAGCAGCTGGGTCGCAGAACAGCCTAGCTGCCTACCTGGGGAGATGATTAGGCTTCTTCCACAGAGAACAAAGCAGCAGCTGCTGACTAAGGAGAGCCAAGAGGCAGCACAGACACACTCAGCGTCTGCTGAAGAGCTGCAAGCAACAAAAAGGCAAGAACCCACATGAAAAAGAAGTCACTTTCCAGACCTCTCCTCCCGCTAGCACACAGCTTTCCAGACTGAACTGAGACCAACCCAGAAGTGCTGGTTAACTCTGCACTGCAGTCTTTTCCATTGTCTCCACAAATCCAACTCAGGAGCCTGATTCCAGACTCTCTTGCTTTGATCAGAAAAATATAGTTCCCTTTAAGCTCTAGAAACTGTGTCTAAGAGGTGTCTTTGTACGTCTAAGAGACGAGAGTCACCAGGGTAAGGCAGTGCAATAAGAACAGGTTGTCTTTGGTCTCTTGCTCTGTCTGCATTGCTTCTCTACGACTATTTACAAAGGGCCCCCAGTTCACTTGATGAGCAGCTACAACCATGAACAAACCACCTTGTCCTAGGATGTACTTTCTTTCCCAAGGGCCAATCATTAAGCAACACTGAAAGTTGTCCAAGCCTGTCCTATTTCATACTCTGGTTACCTGACAAAAGTACGTTCTATTTTCCATGTTTGTGGGAGAGACAGTCAACCTTTACAGACAAATTTGTGGCATTTGTTCCTTAGAAACAATAAAACGCAGTGATTCCAACTCCTAATGAAACTGCAACTCCTGATGAGTTTGTTGTAGCTTTTAAGGCATAACCAGACATGACGAGCTTTTGGAAGGTAATGGGTACAGATGTGGTGACCTGTACAGGAACAAGAAATTGCTACTGGAGATCTACCCAGCCAGAATCCCACAACCAAAAGACTGGACAAGCAGCTGCATATAGGAAAGATACGGGAAAAAAGTCCTTTTGACCTCACTATTAGCAGACCAGCTTGAACCAAAGAGGCATGCTCTTGCTCCACCAAGCTGCAGAGTTTTTTCCTGGTCTTTCACTCGAACCTTCCCCTTCAGTTAAGACAAGACTAAACCTACCCTGCATGCAGCTCTCTGTTTCTCTGGAGTCCTGTAAAACTCCTGCCCTCAGAGACATTCAGTGACAATCAGTTCCGTCAGCAACTAGTTCACTCCATGGCAGAAGACTTCCTTTTACTTACTTTTGACTTTTAAGCTTCATTGAATGCTCCTTGTTCTTCCCTGATGGTAGAATATTATTTCTTGCTCTGTAGAGCCTACACTTTCATTGTCTGTAACCTTTTATCATCTCACTTCTGATTCATCTGATTCATTTCCTTTCCAAGGTAAACAGTCCCAATCTTCTCAGTCTTGTACTATATGAAAGTTTTTCCTTGTCAATTTAAAAATTGATTTAGGTAAACAGTTAAAAACTTACTTTGTTAGCTTAGCTTATACCTACAAATCACTCGTGCATATTAAATTTGTATTAGCTAGGTTTAACTGAATGAAGTGTATCCACATAGGATTTTTCACCAAATTCCTAAAGTCAGTTTAAAATCACACCTTTTGTTAAAGCAGAGCAAATAAAAGTGTAGTTAGACCATAGCCAGTTTCTGATCCATAAGGATTTCCAAGAAATCAAGCAGTGCTTTGGGAAAGGTTATATTTCAGCAGACCCCTCAGAGATAGTAATCACCATTATCCTGAAATTCATGAAGCCCCCATGCATAGCAGGGAGTAATTCTTCTGGAATATCTTCCATCAGCAACACAGGGATTTGTTACAGAATTAACTTAACATGTTTTATCTTGATAGCACCTACATTTATGAGAGGCAAGTCAAACTGCTATTAAACCATGGATTTTAATTCAGCTGCAAGTCAGTTGCCCTGTTGTACCCAGAACGCAACAGAGATATAATGAAATCTGCTATAAAAATTAATTCGGAAAATATCAAATACAAGTATTGTTAAATTTAAACAAAGGGTATTTGCTCGTTCATTCCAAGACTTAGCTGCATTCAAAAATCCAATGAAAACTGGCTTTTACACACACAGAAACACACACACACACATTTGCTCATGGAATAAAAGTTTTAAATTATGGCTATTAAATGAATGGTATTTCTTAATGATAGCATTCATTGTTACACTCATAATAATACATTTGATAGAGGGAAAAAAAAATAATGTATCGAAAAGCTGCCAATGGATTTTAATAAAAAAGTACTTTCCAATAGAAGGCAATGTCCTTATCTACTAGACTACAAAGTGCATGAGTATTTCACAAGGAATTTAGAGGCCCTATTTTGCAATAGCAACTTACTGAAAGTTACAAAGAAGCAAGTAATTCTAAAAATGAAATATACAGGCCACTGGGTTGAAAGAAAGTAATTTCCCACATTAACATTAAGATCTATTACACATGCACACAAATTTTCATGCAAATCAGACTTCACTTATTGTGTATTTTGCCTTATTTAATTAAAAATGAAAAAGACAGAAGAATACCTACCCTCCTCATTTTACCTATTAAGTTGTTGCTGCCAATAGGACCTTCATGACAGTGTTTCCATCGAGGCTAATCACAGAGAAGAGGTGTGCACAGAAACACAAGAAAACGACTGTTTAGGTTACAGAGAGCAGCCACCCAGTCTGTCAGTCACGTTCACCTCTATTCACACGGTAATTGCTGTACTCTCTGGAAAGCTGACTAGACCCATCATGATCTCAGAACACCAGTTATCCCCTATTGAATAATTTTCAAAATTGTTAAATAATATGGCTAATATAAAAGGAGAGAATGTCAGACAAATCAGCCTCAGAGACCTCACTATGCAGAGACTCGGTGAAAGCAGCTGAAATACACACAGCCAGAGCTGGTCACTGCTTCCGCTGCAGTCCTGGCAGAGATGCCCCTTGTTCAGACTGTTTTGTGTCCGCCCCATGTGTGTCTCCCCTTGACACTTCCCTATAACCTTCATTCCTCTTTTCCCACAGGGAAACATGCCAGCAGCCTCCTCTCTCCCTGCTCCGTGCCAGTAGGACTTGCTGGCTAGAGGAGCAGAGCTGCTGTGGGAAAGGCTTATGCAGAGCCCCATTTAGCTTTAAAACGTCTTCCTGCCAGCTCACTTCCCCTGCCTGACTCCACTATCTATAGCTTTCAAATGCCTTCCCTTTGTAATCACACCTCCTACTATTCTGAAGACTATTTTGTGGGAACGCTGAACATATTTGTTGGCTCACTGGCCCCTAGCACACTGACTGCTCATTCAATAACATTCACACAAGACTGGAAAAGACTTGTCATCCTCTTACTATCTGGCACTCCTTTACTAGCTTACTACTGTTTCCCTCTGCAGTACAGGTCCAAATTGGATGTCAGACACAGAAAAATGCCAGCAAAAGCTCCGGTTCACAGTCAGGAACCAGTCACCGGACACAGTCCAAAACCAGACATACTCTGGCACATTACCATTAACAGAAGGTTTGCCATGAGTAAGCCCTTTGCCATTCATCTTTTTGTCAGCAAGAGTGGGGAAAAACAGGGTTATTGCAGTATTTTTAAATATTTGCAAGGTGCTAACATCCTATAGTGATGGCATTAGTCAAAAACTTGGGCAGACACTGGGACAAACAGATTCTCTGTAGTTAAGTCTTCTCAGGAGCAAATTCCCACGGAGATCACACAACCTACAGTGTAATTGTCTTCTGGCTGTCTAAATATTCAAGCAAGGAAGGAAGGGATTAGGGCCTTAAGTCTGCCTGCTCACTAGCCAGCCTGCCAAGCACATCCACCACCCAACCTCATTCTTCCTTCTGTCTCATTCTGCGACTGACTGACTGACTGACTGACTTGTCCAGACTCAGAACAGCCACATGGAATACACCGCAGCATTCCTGCCAGCGGCTGAATTGTCATCTAAAATAATCACCTGGCTGTCACCAAGAGCAACACAGGTAGGGCAAAGGGGAACAACCCACTATGCATGCTTTCAGTCGATATGGTAAACAGCTGACATATGGTAATGTTAAAGGGGTTGACATGCTGCAGCAATTATAAAAAGGCTGACATTCAGCTGAAAGAGCTGACAGTTGGAAGTTACGCCCTAGCACAAAAGAGAAAAAATGAAAGCAAAATGTGACTGAACTGTTGTCTTGCATGCTCATATTTTGTTGACAAATGTATTTGTAGGTATGAGAATTCGGCCCTTTCTTAAGAGTGTCACCATCGGCTGATGATAAAAAAGTAACCTGAATCTATTACACTGTGTTACTCTCCAAACTGATGCTCCTGTAAGAGCCAGAGGACAAAGCATTCTGCTCTTTTAAATCTGTTGTGCAGGCTAAAGCTCTACTATCAATAGCAACATTTGACGTTGTTAAGCATCCCTTCTACACAGAAAAAAGAGACTACTTGAAATTTGAAATATTGCATTATAATGAAATACCTCTTTAAAGATATCGCCCTAGGAAAATGCAAATTTGCTGATGGTTTCCACTTTAAAATATATTTTCTTTTTAAGGTGCTTCAAACCATTATTCAGCTATTACACTGGCACTTTCTATGAACTATTTACTACTGAAAATAGATTCAGGTTAGATATCACATCTCCAGCACACTAGCTTTACTGAGCTCTAAGACTGTTTTGATACAGTAGGAAATACAATTTTACACTGTTGAAATATTAGATGTAGTGCTACATGAACATATAAGTATTCAGGTTTCATTTTAGCAGCGAAGTTTAAATATATAGAGATGGTACTTCCCCTTCAAAAAATCAGAATTGCAAGATCTGATCCTGCAAGTGTACACACCTGACTGTGGGACTGCAATCAGTAATTTTATTTACAGTTGCATTCATTGGCAGGTAATTCATATCAACTTTTGGAGTTTGAGCGCATCTGAAAACTGTGCAGATGCAAATTCATTTTTTAACGCATTAAAGCATTTTCTGGCACACAATCATACAAAAATGAAGTGGAAGATCTACAGCATTCTCCTGTTCCAAGGCAGGATAATTCCCAATCCCAAATAAAATCTCATCAAGGGAGTTTATGTCTCTTGTGTGGAACAGAGTAATATTTGGACTGTGCATGTTCAATAAAATGGTTATTTTAACAAACTTTAATCCCCCAGATTTATTTCAAACTGCAACCTGTCAACGTTCCTTCCTCTTTCTCCAAAGATGGAAATTACTCCCAAAATTACAGTGGGCAAAACAGTTCTCTTACAGCCTTGAAGAGCTTAATGCACAGAAGTGAGCTTCAGTTTCCCATTCATGCTATAGCATGTCCTTCTCTTACACGTGTAAATGGAAGAATCTTTTAAACCGCTAGAGCACTGACAAAGCACGACTGACTACCTCATCTGAGCCTATGAATCCACCTTCCTTTGGATTATTTTAACAACCTGTACCTTCCCACTCCCTCCTGTACAGTTTCTACTCATAACAAGTTTTACTTGCTCATAAATCATTTCCAGAAGGTGAAATATAACATGGCTCTGAAACTGGTGAACTTCCTTTGCCAGTAGGATACAAAATTTGTCCTTAGCCTATATGAAGTCAAAAACTAGATCTCAGGCTTAAAAATGTTAGCATATTAAAAGCACTTTTGCAAACTCCATGTTTTTAAAATCTATTAATTTACTAGTACTTTTGACCTTTGCACATTTGGGCTGATGTTAAAGTGCTAAAGCTGCTGTCAGAAAGATACACTAATACTCATGTCAAGGGTACGGTCTCTGTCCTCTGTTCCCAAGTCAACAGAGGCACTGCCAGCACACACTGGCACTGGTTTGGAAGGAGACCAGGAAAAGGGACAGTAAAAGACTGTCAGAGATCAGAGGTGACAGTAAAAGACTGTCAGATCAGAGGTGACACTTTGTCCCCCACTATGGCCAGTATTGCATTGGCATCCAGTACCACCTGGACAGAGTACCCAAAGAGTATTTTCCTATGGTGAATGTGCCTCCATAAACTTCAGATCAAGCAGTTGCTTCCCATACAAGCAGGTCCCATTTTCTCCCACTTGCTAACAACAGAGGAAGATGGATAAACTGCTTTGTTCTTCTTATCCTTAACTTTTAAAATTTATCACTAGGTCCCATTGCTGCATTTATATATTTTCTATTGTTTTGGCTTTTAAATGTGAGTTTTATTATTCTTGCCTAACTGTTGGACATACACTTTTCCCCCATTATTTGATCCCCCTTTACAATACAACAAATCTTGGTTAGAAGAAGAACTTGGTATTTTCTGTCTTTACTCTGCATGATACACCTACTTCTGTTTGTGTACAGAGTAGTTTGGTGCACAGTGCATTTCTGTACTTACAATTTGGCACCTCACCTTTTAAACTCTCTGCAGTGACCTCCACTCCACCGTGGTCCTGATCCTGACTGCTGAAGTTCTGTACTCCTCCTCACAGTCTTCTGGGCAGCTGTGACAGTCTCTGCCACAACATTATAAGGGAACCCATGATGTATGACAAAGCAAGGACCACACTGCACACTGAGACTACCGATACCACAGAACTGCGTGTCAACAGGTGCAACTGCTCTGAACTGCATCTAAAAATGTCAAAACTTCCATCTGCCTATGACAGATTCATCTATAATTTTCCTTTGCATGAGAAACAAGTCATGTGTATCAGCAAACAAAAGAGTAATGCTTTAGGCACCTGTTAACTGTTGCATCACTGTGTGTTCCTGCTCCTAGGTCTTAATAAGAACATACAGTGCATAATACATAAGTGGCTGTTATCCATGGTTATCTAATTTTAATGGCTCTGGTCTCTTTCATCTCCAACCATCAGATGTGGATGCATAAATAAGAGCTGTCATGATATGATCATAGGTACCATGCTCGGACACTTGTGAAATGCAGACTAGCATGACAGAATGGTATCTTTTCATGGGCTTTGCTTGTACCTGCAGATGGCATAGCCATTATGGATAGTTCTGAACTTCCAGGAATAAAGCGTGATCTAACAGTATGGCTGTCGTGAGGATGTAAGTCTAAATCTAAAACAATAGCAGTCAGGTATAATTGTGACTGCATTACTCAACCAGTTAATAAGAAAGACCTTAGTAACTGTTCTGTGTGCAGCAGCATGCTAAAGGACATGACTGTGAACCACTGCCTAATGAGAGAGAGTCGGTGAGCCTTATCAACAGGCAGAATGTGCACAGTGGAGACCAAACCAGACCAGACCAGACAGAGAAGCCAGAGCCTTGTTCCTGCCCTGAGCAACATTTCCCAGTACTGGGTGATTCCAGTTCAGACACAGCTCTGGCTGATTATCTCATGATAGTCCTGTGATATGACCCTTCTTGTACAGGTTCCCTGAGCCACCTTGACCTTGATCGCCTCCATCTCTCTAACCTCCGCATGGCTTCTCTTAGAATTGATTCATCATTTATTTATCCTCTACACAGGGTGTGTCCTCTTGACAAGTTCAAGAAGTGCCATGTTCAGTCCCCACTTTAAGGTCTAACAAAGCTGTGATTTGCATAAGACCGCAATAGCAGGGGACAGTAAGTTTCCGCCGCATTAGCCACCTCCCTGTGGGAGTCACATAAAGTCAGCTTCAGGATGAATGTCCAGCTCTTTGTTACTGCCTTGCTCCTCTTGGTCTCTTGAAAACCTATATGGCTTTCCTTCCCACTAAGCTTGCCGATTTCCTCCCTTCTCCCTCTGGAAACATATTCACGGCCTCCTCCAAACTTAAACATTTAAAAAAAAATTCCCCAAGTGCACAACAGGCACACTTTGACTGCACACACTTAAGTAACTACAGAACATCTGTGAGTGTCTCTCTTTGAGGTCATGCCAGCGAGCTCATCCTTTCCCTGCATCCATCTTAACAGCCATCTGATAATGGCGTGTCATTTCCTGTGTCACACTGCGAGTGAATGGATGTAGATGTGAATGTGGATGGGGCTGCTCCACTTAAGGCAGAAGTCAGTTTATCGCTTGGAAATTTCATCATGTCTCCCTGACACAGCAAAGTTGAAACATGCTTCCAGTTATAAATCCGTTCAAGCAGACACACAAACTTCTTGTTCTCTAAAAGTGAACTGATCTTCCTGAAATCCCTTACTAGATCAGGGAAAATTTAGTCTAAGAGCACATCATATGAGAGTCATGGGAGAAATAAGGCAGGACAAAAAGTGGGGACTGTTTCACTTCTAAGATCTTTGGGGATACCCTTTCTAGTCTGTCATATCTCAATTCCAACTAACCTAAGTATTATTGTATCTATTGGCTTTGGCAAGGACTTGCCATTGCCTTTTACTAGATATGAAGCAATAGGTGGGAGAGAGTGAGCCAATTAATTATTAAAAGTGGCTTTCACATACTTTGAAAGTCTGTATATCCTCGAAGCACACTCAATAAAGTTAATAAGGCTACCCAGGGCACTGTATAATGTGTGTGAAGCCTAGATAGGCATTTTGTGAATTCTGCAAGATTCTGTTGTGTGCTTCCTAAACTCCACATGGACCCAATACACACTTCATAAAGTTATTTCGTCTCAAAATATGAACCTTACAAACTCCTTCCTTCCAGTTCTACTCAAAACTTGCTGTTTTCAATTAGCTTTCCAGCAAGGACTCCCTCTCTGCCCTCTGTGCCACTCCCTTTCACTCTTAATTCACCTTAAGAGCAGAAGTTATTTCCATCCTACCCCCACGTGCTCACCTGCCTGTCTACAAGGACTTGCAGTTAACCTTCCTGTGTTATGCCTAATTCACATAGTAACAATCTCAAAGCAATAATGTACTCTTGTTGAATTTGCAGCAAAGCACAATGTATATTTATTATATTATACCTAATATCAAATTACTACTAAATATAACAGCTACAACAATTATCTTCAGTAGATATTAGCCCTTTCACTCTCCTTCCACAAAGACTTATCTTGAGCGTGTAAGTTTGGATCCAAAAAGATTTTCTGCTATGGACTCCTGGAAATGAGTATAGACTAGGTAATACCTCAGGGAGACAACCACAATCAGTTGATCTTGAAGAAGAGGTGTCATTGGTGCTTGATGCATTTGTTGAAATCAATTACCGTGGACCCTATGCTAATGGAACAGGCATAGGTTCCATACAATTTAATTTTTATTCTCCAGTCAACAGTAACAATCCTTTGAAGATGGCCTAGAACTAAATGGGGAAATACTCCTTTTATCTCCCTGCAGTATTTTCAGTCGTTGATCACATTATCACCTTGAACAACGTGTATAGAATATCCTTTTGGAAAGAATAAGCTACGAAACTCTAGGCCAAAGTGTTCAATGGAATGAACCCAGAAGCCCAGGAACGGTAGGTATATTAACCAAGCTTTGGGCCTTGAGTCTGTAATTTTATTCACCCAACACTTGGTTTTCAGTCAAAAAAACTATTTTTATTCTGCTTCTATAACAAGATTGGTCTTCACTTAATAAATGTATAATGAAAATAACAGCTGTATTTAAACACATGGCAGAAGCCATTAGACATGGAAGAATTACTCTTTTTCTAGTAAATCATGGCTGTCTAACAAATTTTATACATGACTGTGCTTGTCCATACTATGAGCCAAACTGTGTCTTGTTTTATCCTAGTTAAGATGCACTGGTTTCTATAGTTTGTGGAACAATTCATATTCCCCTTATAGGTCGGAATGCAATGTAGGGAAATGAAACAAAACAGAATTTTTTGTTACAGACGGAGGAGAATTCCAGAGGAATGGAGAAAGGATAAGGAATGAAGAAGGAAAGAAACTACTGTAGAATACTTAATATCTGTAATATCTTCCAGATTTGTTCTTTTCTCTTATACATGTTTAAACATAACGCTAGAACCTGACTGAAGCACTACCTTTATGGAAATTGTTATCAGTGCTCCTGTTGCCATTTTTCCTATTTACAGCTGCATTCCCACTTTCTTTACTATTTGGTTACTTTCTGACACAGGTTGTTAGAAACTAATAACTCTACTGAGACTGTGCAACTTTTTGTACCCTTACTGGATAATTACTACTGACAGCTAGTGAGCACCGAAATCCACCTAGCACAAGCTGCTGGGAAATAATCCCAGTCACTATGTGAGCAGCATGGCTACAGCCAGGCAGAGAACAGCCAAATATGGAACCAAACGAAAACTGAACCACTTCACACATCAGTAACTACACTTGCCTCTTAGATTCAAGCAATTAAGTAAACCTTAACCTCAGTATAGTAAGAATTACGGTGCCATAAGGATGCAGTACGACACAGTAAGCTTTTACCACAGATAGAGAGGGTCTAAAAACATTGTGAGCATCTAGTAAAACACTGGGAATAGCATGCAACAACATGGGTATTGTTCTTCTCTAGCTTCATTGATTATCCATTGTCTGAAGCCTCAGATTCGTTACAAGTTGGCACTCAACCCTTGTAGAGGAATTCCTGTGAATACTGGGCTTTTGAGAACAAGCTCTGCAAGTGGGAAGGATATGCCATGCTTTGGCCAAGCTCTGGGCTGTCATGTGCAGTCCTGAATAGGACTGCTTTCCAGTCTCAGCACATAGGCACGAACACATACCACTACATCAGAGTCAAGGAAACATCCCAACTGCTCAAGAGGAGATAACAATGCCCTTTTCAGTGCTGCATCTTCCTCTGACTAGGAATCCTTGCAACCCTTCTGCAGCCAAGATGAATTCGCCTTTAGCCAATGAGCCAGTTCTGTGTCTTCTGCATACAAAATTTGTGGTTGTGTTTGCAATGACTCAAGAGCCTTGTTTAGCTCCCACCCATGATGTTCATTGTTTATGTCCCCGGATTTGTTACCTAATCAACTACATATGCACTTAATTTCACTTTGTAATAACTCTAAGTAATACTTACTTTTCATGAAATCTCTGCATTACAATTAATATTTCTGTGTTTACCCCAGGAACCATTCAGGGTGCGAACAGCTTTTCAAGCATCATCCACTTATTGAACAGTTGGCTGAAAAATTTAAACAGCTGTTTTCTTTTTGCCAAAACATTTCTCATACAATTTATTTAAGGGAAGAACTATTTTAAATAGTGTATTCTTTTTTTCAGAAGTCTCGTTGTTGTGCAAGATTTTAAAGAATCATTCTGATGCACTATCATGTATATTGTTTTAGTACAGGCACAGGCAAAACACACAAGTCAGTTCCTCCCTCTCCGACTTTCTGCTTTAACTCTAACATAAAACCAGTACCAGACCTTATTCTCAACATTCCATATTCTCAATACGCCACCCGAAAATAAATGCATTCTAAATGTGTGTTTACTCTACGTAAGGTAAGATTCTTTCCCACACCAACAAAAGAAATCCTCAGACTAATGAGATAAAAGTAATTTTGGAACTATGAGAATTATGAGGCCTGATTCCCAGTATCTCTTCTCCTTATGGATTCACTGATGTCTAATAAAATATGAGTTTATTAGTCTTACCTTCAACTGAGGTACTAACAGATTCTCTCTCTCTGTTCTCCTCATTTGCTATTTTTTTAGTAATAAAAGCACAATCCTAGGTTCTTCTAAGGATTCTCTCACTAGAAGGCAAGAGAAGTGTGAGGCAGAGTACATCAAATGCATGGAAATGCAGATGCAGAAGTAGACCTGCCTGCAAAGTAAGGCTTCCAGTTCATAGTGAATTTCTTCTTTTTGATTTTTTTAAGGTGATTTTTTTTTCATTCTCCTCAAAGCAGACGGCCCATGGGCCTTGCTCACCAGAACAGGTTAATGACATGGTTAATAGCGTTGCTGCCCACAGCAGGTACAGAAAGGACCAAAATCTCCCTTCCAGAGGCACTCGCCAGTCACTGTGGCTCTGGGCAGCTGTTCCAGATAGATGAGTCTGAGAGTCTCCTCACACTGCCATGAATTAGAGCCTGCCTTAGAGCTGTGACCTGGGAGTGTGCAGGACAAACATCCAAATATGAGGGACTCAGCACGTCCTGGCTTTGTGGGTTTGGGACAGGCTCACCACCCAGACAGTCACCAGGCTCTGGGAACTCTGCAAGAATAGGGTGCTAGAAGAGAATAAGGGTTTTTTACAAACCGTTTCATCAGGAAGACACTGAACTGTGCAGATCAATAACAATATTACGATGGCCCACAGCATAGTAAGGAGCAGCTTAAGAATGAAGAATAGGTGCTTAAAAGTAGACCTGAAAAAGACAGAGTTCATGTTGCTGGGCTGGGAATGATTTTTGAATCATTCTTAGCAATGACTTAGAGAAAGACTCATTATTCTCCAGCTCTCTTTAAAGATACACTGGAGTTTCTGTCTGACATCAAACTCTTAGTACAGCAACAGCAGCAAATAAAATTTTCTGCCATTTTTCTCTACCCAGGCAGACAATGGTCTGACCTTGACTGGTCATGCCTGAATTACATCTTGACAGGACCGTAGCCCATGATACACCCGGCACAAAGCCTTCAGGACTTGCAAACTTCAGCTAATAAAAAATACTGCATTTTACATGATGATGAGGAGAAGCTGTTATCACCAGCAACTGGCAGTGTTGTCTATCTCTACTTTCTTTGTTGCACACACTACAGACTTGTTCCCCTTATCCACTGCTGATTTCAGTTTCAGCTTTTGGTTAACTTCAAGTTGCTCAATGGGTTTGGTCCAGGTTATCTGAAAAAACATCTAAACCTCCAGGAAAAAGATGGTGGTTGACAACCAGTGGAACTGCCTAAGGAAAGATGCTTATTTTACCTGACCTGAGACTGGGGTGATCCACCCCCAAAAAGAAACCTCCTATCATCTATTTCAAGCATAAACAGCACTTCTTAGGCCTTCTCTTCTCTAAATGTAAACACATAGTAACATATGTGGGTTTTTTTTTTTTCAAACAAACAGAACTAAATATATAAATCATTAGAAAATAATTGCCCATTAAGAGTCTTCCACTCTTTCTGACCTACCACTTGTGGAGGATGAGTGAATAACCACTGCATTGTTGACAGCAGAAGTCCTGTAAATACCCTTGCAGAACGCTTTCAGAGATTGACGATTAGATCAGGTCATGTGTTCAGCAGAACAGAATTCCCAAGTTAATAACAAGTGCCTTTCCCCAAAGCACTCAGCTTTTCCCCTCTAGAAGCTCACACCTGGGTACCACTCTCACACAGCAATATCACAGGCGAGAATTGTGGGAAAAGACATACAAATAAGCCCACAAAACACTTCAGAACTCTTATATCAAACACTGGCAAATTGTTTTTGAACCAGAATACAATGTACCCAGCCCAGATAGGCTTGCTTTTGCTGTAACCTTGGTGTGCTCATTTCCATGTAAATACACAGAAAGTTCTTCACCTTGGAGCTATTTCACAGGGGGTTTTGTATGTGGAATGTAAGTATAAAGTGAAAGCTCTGGGTGTGCTTGTAATTCATTTGTGCTAAATGATTTGTGCAAACCTCAGACACAGAGAGGTTTTCCTCAGTGGAAAACAAAACAAAATGCACTTCTCTGGGTATACAACACCACATTACCAAATGCATACCTAGGACCAGCTTTTGGAAGACTTGGGGGCTACACAGTACTTCTGAAAAGGGAAACACTAACATGCTGGCTGTAGCTAAGGCCTTCAAAGTCCTGCCTCAGGGTACCACCCCCTAGGAAAAATTCTGGTCACGATGTCAGCTGTGACAAATGTCACCCACAGTTACCAATCTGAAAAGGAATTGCAGAGCTGCCTTCAACTGTTGAAGTGCTCCCTACACCGATCCTTGCCAAGATGTTACCATTCCGATGTAAGCTGGAAAGAATCCTTGGTAAAATTTATGGGCCTGCATCCCCTTCCACCAAGTCACAGAGTGGCAGGACGGTGTGCCAGCCCACCCACACAACCTGTCACAGGCTTCAGCTGCACCTCCAGCCAGGAATAAACAGTTAGGATTGCACGTTGTTCTCTCTTCCAGTCACCCTCTTTGCCATACTGGAGAATGTCAACATGCTGCTGTATATAGGGTTAGACCTACATGTTTTTAACTAAAATAACAGAAAACATTGTAGGAGTGTTGAAAAAAATATTTTCTGATGTGCTTTGCTTTAAGAATAAAAACAGTATCCATAGTCAGCCATCTTCTAAACCTTACACACTATTTCTGCTTAATTTTCTCCCACCCAATTGGCAACTACGCTTTAAAGCACCAAATACTGTATACTTAAAAAATTATAAAGTCAATCTTCATAATTTCTCTTCTCATACATTGGTCAGAGATGGTTTCAACACAGAAAGATACATGAGAGGTAACCAAGGTCTTTCCCTAACAAAGCACTTAAGCACACACTTCAGCATGTCAGCTGAAGACACTGGGATATATTTCAAGTTATGTACCTGTTTCACAGTTTTATTGAAGTTCAAAGACAAATGGAAAAAGAACATGCAGCAGAAAAAAGAATCCAATATCCATATAATTTCAGTAGAAGGTTGTACCTTCTACTGAAATTCTGTAGAATTAAGAAAATACTTTCTTTGGTTAATTCATCAATGTTCCCTTTGGAGGCAGTGACAAAACCCAGCTTTATTACAGTGTAAATTTGACACAGCTTCATGTAAATGGACGTAAAATTCTTTTTACCTCTGGTTGAAATGGAATTCAGTGATAAAATATAAGACCTGTTATAACCAAAGCATGATCCTAAAAAGTAAGTCCTGACAGTGGCATCATGAGATGTTGTATGTCTTAATATTTAGTTATTCAGAAGTATACACATGTCAGAATATCAGGTTTCAATGCCCTTTGCAATTTCCACAGAGTGCTTACACTTCTAGGATGTATCAGTGTGCCTCTTGACATTTGTTTATGGGTCAAATAAACAATGGTACTGTTATTTCTATCTATTTAGAAAGTTCTTTGATGATGTTTCCAGCAATATTTGGATTTTGGTTTGTGATTGGAACGTTTTTTTCACAATAGTGCTGGATTTTGTTATCGCTTTAATGGGTTTTCCCCTTCTCATCACATTTTTGGTGCCACTATTTTACCAGATACCTGAAATACTTCTGCACTAATAAGAAGTACTCTTTGTACTGGGACAACATCGAGAAAAGATACATACATTTAAGGAGGTCTGAAATTTAACAGCACTTCCCAAAAATACAAGGTAGTCATTGCAACCACCTTGGCAGTGGAGAGCCTGGAAAAGCTGACAGTGGATTTAAACAAATTTGTCCAAACAATACTGGCAAATACAGAATAAACCAGTGCAATACTGAGTTACCTAAACATGTTATTTAGCCACACCATAGAGAATCAGGCCTTCTCTAGTATTTGTTCACCTTCAGTCATACCTCGTTTGCCTTCCTCATGTCCACAATTGGTATAGCATTAGACAGACTGTGTGGCAGACTAGAAAGTAACTACTGAGCATGTATTTCTGCTGATGGTAGGGTTTTTAAATGCTCAAGGCGCTGGTACAACCAACTCGGCTAAACAGCAACCTTGGCTCTACATTTCAATTATTTTGAAATAAAAGCATTTTAAGTTCCAGTAATTAGCATGATGCAAGGAAAGGAATCATAGAAACAATCACACACACGCAAATAATTTAGCTACATACAATAACATGCAGTCACAACAGAATGAAATATTCATAAACTCAAGGCAGATTAAATTCTGTGTTACTCTAAAAATATGTAAACCACCAATTATCATTTAAAAAATAATGCCTTGTATCTACCTTATTTAGCCATACTGGTCCTGTTCAAATGATCAGTCACTGAGACTCTCTTTTAGTTAAAACAATAGGACAGATTTTACCAAACAGTAACACACCTAAAAGTATAGGAGGCAAATACTACAAACTCAGGGTCTCCAGTGAGAGACACCATTTTTTCCAAACACCTTACATTTCTCATGATAATTGCAACTCTAGTCATGCAAATATGTCGTGTGCCACAGTCGTTGCATTAATTTATTGCATTGCTGTTTACATTCCTTCATTGTCTTACTGTTCTCCTACACATTTCTAACAAAACCAAACTGTAGTACAACTAGTTGAAGAAACACAGCTCAAATCCAGTACAAAGCAACATTATTTTTCATTTACGATTATGATCTGTTTTGGGGTATCTGTCCACTCAGAGAATCACTCGGATTTCAATAAAATATAACCGAATGTGTTTTACAGTCCAGCAAAGGCGGATCACTCATCACTGTATTATGATGAAATTTACACATTTATCAGTCTCTGCCTGTAACAGACCCACAGACACAGCAGAATTCATCGGCTTCAGTTTGGTAAACCCATGCCGAGAAAAATGAATGGAAATGAAGACAGTGCCCGCAGACAAAAGCACTGATCAATGCACTCCGCTGACATTATCTTAATGGCAACCTTTTTCCATCCCATCCTCCCTACTTTCCGATTCTTCCAGCAGCAGATACATCCGCACCAAAGGATGCGATCTGACCCATTTCTCCATGAACTCCGTCACCCGCAGGTTTTCACTTGCCAGCGAGCAGCCGTCCCCCCGGTCCACAATGACACAGCAGGGCCAGAGGGACACGGCGCCGGGGCTCCTTCCCCCGGGTCACTGGCCCCTCGCCGCTGGGCGAAAACCGAGGCGAGGGCAGGGGAGCGGCGGCGCCGCCGGCACCGGCCCCTCCGAAGTGCGGTAAACTTTCGCGGCGGCACCTGGGCCCCGCCGGGCGGGCGGAACAATGCCCGGCGCCCCAGGCCCCGCGGC
>VXBW01007863.1:1392211-1560021 GCA_013400375.1 Thinocorus orbignyianus | reverse complement strand
ATATCCCGGTAATGTCAAGTAAAATTTAACCCCCCCCCTTCCTACCCTCCCCCTCCCTTCTCCACATCCCAGGCAAGCGCAATACAGCAAAGCGAAACGAGCGATTTCAGACCTGTGCAAGGTGCTGGTGACGAGAAGAGAGGAGCATTTACCCGATTGTTGCTTTTATTTTAATTTCCCCTCGCCTACCGCCCAGCACCACCCGCTATTGCAAATGTGGGCTCCTTGCTGTTAATCTCGCCGTGGTCGGAGTGTATGTGTGTGACTGGAGCTCCCTCTCTCTCAGGCTGCCAGAGCCATGCAGCATTGCACAAGGAGAACTGGAGTAATGAGAAAAACAAGAGCAGATCCAGGCTGGAAATCTAAATCAGTATCAGCCACCGGCTCTTCGATTTTATCAACACAAATACAAGAAGAGAAAGGGGGGGGGAAATCGCGTGTAAGCTGCTAAATCAGTGGTGAGTGCAGTGCACACACGATTATTTTATTCCTCGTGTCAGCTTCCTTCCCAGAGTGAAGTTAGACACGGGAGGGGAAAATGCAATCTCATTAAGAGTACTTTATACCAAAACAAGAATTTCCTTAGTGGTGCCGGAGCCAAGCCAACCCTTCAGCTATTCCCCTTTTTATTTTGAAGAGATGAATGGTGACCGTAGACCCGTCTGTCTTAAATCGGGACACCATCAGGTGACCAGCCTGTACTTCTAAATATAATACCACATTGTCCTGAGGAGCAGCTGCTTTGAAAGTTAACTGGGAACATCTACCGAGAGCCTGCAGTGTCAGGATACGTATCTGATCTATATCTGATCCGTGTGATGCGTGGACCCACCTCTCCAATAGCAACTACCCGCTCTGGAGAGATACTGGGCCACATCCTCAGGAGCTGGTCTATTTTACAGCAGGACAGAACCTGTCCCAAGGTGTTTCAGGAAACGGGTGACTATCAGGTATTACATGATGCCCTTTTATTCCTTGCCTTGGGTTCCGTTATTCCCCCAACAGGATTGTTACTGTGGGAACCTGAACAGATCTTATTGCAACAATATATTTGGACAAAGGGCGAGGGCCAATCTTGCAATAGAAAAAAAAAAAGAAAAAAAAGAAAAAAAAGAAAAGGCTTTGTCACACACCAAAGCCCTAATTTTAAAACACACATCTCTAAAGATCCTTTAGTATTATTCCCAAATCCTGACAAGTATTTGAGAGAGCTGCTGTCTTCTCAGATTGTGCAAATGAGGAGCATTTCTACTGAAACTATCAGCATCAACATTTAAAATTGAGATAAATATTACGACAAAAAACTCTAAATATTTAAGTTTATAATCAAATACTTTAGAGTACTTACAATCAAAGATGGTCTCTGAAGGTGCTTTCCAAGCCCTGCAATTCTATGATTCTGTAATTTCTTTATAATAATTTAAATATAGTCCACGTTTTGGGGTGGAAGGATTTTAATATTCTGGATACTCATACAGTTTTAGTCTTATTAGCAAAAAACCAGTACTAACTGCAAACAGGCATTTTTGGGGGAATCAGCTGGCATAGCCACCACGGCTGCAGAACATGTATGAAAGGGGACTTTGCTGCACAATTGCCAAGAGCCCACATAGATGACAGCCACCCCCGTGTCAGTCCATCTGCATAGTCACCACCTCCCTTCACACACAGCAAAGCACACAAGGAACAAAATTCAGTGCTCAAGAACTTTTCCAGTTTGGGTTAAAGTACTTCCAGTATCACAGATTTGAAAATGACAAGAGAAATATGAAAATAAAAATATTGTTCATTAAGGTGCTGCAACAGACACAAAATTACTGATAAATGATATAGAAACCTTCTGTTGGTGGGTAATACCAAAGAATATTCTTAGAAAACAACAGTTTCAAACCTACCATCTCCAGATCTGTAATGTAAAATTCAAAGCAAATCCAAGCCATCTAAAAACAGAAAAAAGCTAACCCAAATACAAATATTTCACCATGTGCTCTGAAGCTTACTGGAGCTGGACACTGGCAGAGAACCAAAGAAAACTAATTCTAGAGGTGGAGGACCTCAACTCCGAAAGCTCTGCTCCTAATCCTAGAGAGTTTAACCCCCCAAACTAAAAGAAACTTCTTAGATGCTTTGAGTGAACAAAATCACGCATAAAAAGAGAAGGACAGGCCCTAGGCTATATGGAAGTCACTACAAAGATTTGTACTTGGCTGCTGAATTTCAAACTTCCCCTTCTTTTCTTTCCCCCATATTCCCTTTTTGTGCTGCAAAAGGTTTAGCATACTATTGCAAAAATAAAATTATTACAAATAATTAATCACAACAGTGTGTTCCCAATTGTTCACTGCACCAACCAGGTTTCTGCCTGGCTGCTGTTATTCAATGCATTTCAAGAGAATCGTAAGTAGAACAAGTTTTGTCAAGCTAATCAATCTGAATAATCATCACAAATTTCTGTGAGAGAAATAATGGTCTTCAGGCCAAGCATACTTTGAAGTACAAACAGTAGCTACAAATCTAGGAGCACTAACAAATTGGACGGGAAAATGAAATCTGAACCAGCAGGCTGAGGAGATAAGAAATATGACCTCCTTCCAGTCTCCTAAGTGGTCCTCTGACAAGTATCAGGTTCCTCTGGTCCAGACAGAAGCATGTGAGCTTCTACCCTGAATTATTTTTGGTAAGCACTGTGAGAAGAGTGAGACTACAGCCCGTAATAATGCAATAAGCCAAGGAGCTGAACAGTTACTTGATTGGTATTGCATAATGAAAAGGTTTTGGTACCTTCAGCTACCATGAAGTCCACAGATTAGTATTTGGAGCTGAGATGGAAGAATGGTGAGCCAGAATCCTGTATCACACGGCATCTGTCTCGGAAGACTATGCATTGAGAAACAGAAACCAAGTTGTTGCACTGTAGGGCAAGTGAATCCACACCAGGAAGACCGTGTTCAAAAGGAAACAACATTGTGCTGCATGCTTTCCAAATGTGCTGACAGATGGAAAAAAAAAATAGCATGGATCCTTCACTCATGTTCAATGTGGTAAAACAGTATATAATTTAGAAGTTATATAGAATAATAAACTACACTGCTGTGTATGGACTGCCTATTACCATATACAACATGCATTAAGAATTTCAGAGCCCAGATCTATTGTTCATTTTTCAAGAGGAACAGCATTAAAACATTGCTGGTGAAATCAATACTACAGCCCATTAACACGTGCTCCCTGCTCCTGCATATTTTGCAGCTGTGGGTTGTGCTGTATGACAGGTGTAGGTGACTAAACAGATTCCAGAGACACTGACATTCTAAAATGCAAAAAGAAAACCATTAGACCAAATCCATTCTTCAAATCTTAAAAAACTAAAATTTGGGAGTGATGACTATGAATTTAGTTACAGGTCAAGTACCGGAATAATTTGACAGAAAGGGTCAAAACCTGCTCCTTCTAGAATCTGGTGTCATTTTTGCATTCTTGTTCTTGGTTACAATCAGATGGTAGTACAACATACTGTGCAAGCCACATGGCAGGGGAATCCTCTGCAGTCCTAATTAACAAGGCTAGAAATGGTGAGAAGACATATACAAATTAAATTATTTGCCTAAGATCATAAAGTAGTTGAGTGGCAAATTAAACAGAACATTTATACCACTTCCATGGTCTCCTCTTTCAGTCATTTGTTCCATTTAACAATTTGTCACTTCTTACAAATAGTTTTAAGGTAACAGCTCAGAAACTAAGACATTTATTGATATTTACTTACATAACAATTCTTGTTCAAAGATATTGTCAGGTCTTTCTCAAGCACATTTATATTTATGTTAATGTCTGTTAATGAAGATATTGCATGTCAAATATACAAAAATGGCTATTACAAGTTAGCAGGATATAAACAATCTTCATAAAAACACAGCTACTATTGTACAAGAGACACAGCATTTGGCTTTCTGCTGCCTCACAACTGTGTTGGTTCAGAATTCACCTACCCACTGCATTCAACATTTGAATAATTCTGACCTTTTACCACCCTTAGACAACTCAAATCAAAGGTTTCCTGTTGTCAACACAAGCTCCTTGGGGCCTCACTCAACACTGTATCTGTCAACTTGCATTCTAGGCTATTTCGTTTCTTGCTTGGGAGTTGCAAACAGAGTTGCTTTCTCATGAAGACTCTGACCTTATCGATAATTCCCTCTGTACTATACATTTCAAAGTGGCTGACACAGATGTTCATTGAGTCATTTTCCCACCCATCGATCTCTGCTTCTGTTCTCTAAGGTGCTTTACTGCTAGTATGCAAACATTCAGTAACCTGGGGGCTTCTGCAACTTTCAGGATCTATGCAGGTATTTTCTATCTCAGACAGTCTATAATTACATATGCTTAATAAATGCTATCCTAAAATAATTAAGTTTCACAGGGATATTCTGAGAGCAAAACCTGAAAACACTGCTTGAATTCTACCATTTTCTACACAGTCCCACATGAAAATGGATACACTACAAGCTACATTTTCAAAATCATCTTGTCTTTTAGATTTCCATCCACAATTTTTATAATATCAATTGTCTCCTGCATTCTATCATTTTTTGCCCCCAAGTATTGAAACTACAAAGAATGGCTACACACAACTCAAGTCTTGAGTGATATTTTTTGAGCCTTTTAAAGACTTAAATATGTTTCTTTTTTTGAACAAAAACCCCTGTAACTCTTGGAATATCTCCTGAGTTCCTACAGCTCCTTTTCTAGAAAGTCATCAAAACAGAATTGATAGACTTCATGACTTCTAAATCTGAACATAGCTCCTTGCAGTTTATATTCTACAGAACTGTCAAACAAAACTGTACTGTGGCCATAGCCAGAGCTCCATTCTTCCTTGCCCAAGGTATTACAAAGAAAGTAATGGCCGTGCAGACCATGCACTCACTTGCCAAAGCAGTGTCATTATTTGAGCATATGGGTGTTCTGTATGGAAGGCTTTATTCCCCTGAAAATTGCTGTGCAAGATGAAAAAAGAAGGAACCATTTCTGCTGAATTTTCTGAGAGTTGGCCTGGGCTCACAGTTAGTCAAGACATCACTGGACGGGACAGAAAGCCTAACCTAGCAGAAACAAAGAAAGGAAACAGATCTCTGAGGCAAATGAGTGAGCAGCACAGCCACACGGACGTTTGTTTCACACAATCAGAAAACCTCTGTATTTCACTGGGTGATACTGCAGTCTTCTCAGTTCCTGTGGTAAGCCTGGATCTGTGCCAAACTGAAAAATTTGACCTAGTTTTTAGTTTTTTGGAAAGGAAAGCACCCACTGAGCTCACTATAAGTTAGAAAATGGGAGAAAAAAGTAATTTGTCATAATAATAATGATTTGTTATAAACAAATAAACAAAAGGAGATGTATTAAAACAAGAGGAAAATAAATGCTCTATATTATTTCTTAATGGATGCCAAAGCTTCATTGCCAGAGACTAAACTTTCAGGAGCAGACAGAGGCATGAGAACACTCTACAAAGGATACAACATCTCCAGTGGCAGCCAAGGGTCAGCATGCAAGGACTGGTCCACTGAAGTTCAGAGTCCCACTAACAGGGAGAGACAGAGACAAGAATGTGCATGGGTTTAGCCCTCAGGCATTTCTGCTTCACCAGCTGACCTGAAGCCCACACACTGCACACAACGCTGCTGTGTGAAGTGCAGGGAGGAGTGTAGGAACTAGTGCAGGTTGTAGAAGCACTGACTCCTGTCTGATTTTCCATGCTACGGGGTGTTGGTGCCTTTATTTCTGATATGGCCAGAACTAGAGCTGGAACATGCTACGGGACAAGGAGAATGCCCAGAACACTTAGGTGTTTAGTTCCACTGGTCCCTTTCTCCCTTTGCTTTTTTTTCTTTCTGCCTCTTCCAATGTCTTGTTACTACTTCTGTCTCATGTAGTAGAGAGAAGCATAAGGTCTCCATGTCCTAATAACTTTTTTCAGCAGACTGCTACAAATATACATATGCAAATACACGTTTGAGCTGGAGCAATGGGTTTTGTTTAAAACTGTCAAAACTGAAGTCTGGAGAGTTTTCTTGATGATGAAAATAGATGAGTAATCCGTTTGGTAGTATCTGTGTAAACAATATGCACAAAGCCACTTTCTTAAAATGTTTCTGCTTTTAATTTTTAAATTAATGCATACTGCTCAATTTGGCTACTTCTTCCAACTTTGCTAACTCTCTAGCCCTGCTGAGATATGGCCTGTTCTCTCCTTGTTCTTCTGCAGATAGAAAATACAATTAAATTCACTAAATTTCTTAAGTAAAAAAAGAGAGGAAAAAAAAAGTAGTATTAAGAATAAATTAAGTAAAGTATATTTAAGCATAAATAAACCAAAACACAATTAACTACATTTTCTTCTAAAAATTTCTAAAAATTGTACATTATCACTTACTCTTCTATTCAACTGCTGGTACTTGAGTTTAGGGTTTTACAGTTTTGTCCACGATGTTCAGGTCTTAATCTGCAACTGACTAAATCCAGTGAGTCAGAGTATGTATTTAAACAGTATAGTCTTCAGCACTTTAACTAATCTTCAGGAAAGTGTCTGACTTTGCTGTCTTTGCCTAGAATAACCCTGTTTTGAGGTTGATACTGCAACTACAAGGTGTAATGAAGGACTGGGCTTTGAAGGAAAACCACAAAATCCTGAATTTCACATCTCTAAAATAATTTAGAATTCCATAAATAATTTCAATATATGCATATTTTGGAGCTAGCAATGTCTCCTTAAGTGTAAAGACCACATTTCCATTATTTATATTTTTGCAGGATGCTATAGGGGGACAAGAAAAAAAAACCTAGTAAAAAATTTAAAGAAACATTTGCTTGACTGAGATATCAGATTTTCCAAAAACAACATAAGAATTTTATTTTTGTGTAATTTTTCTAGCCACAACTGTAGAGTTAAAAGCAGACATTTGAACAAATAAGTATGAAGCAAAGTAATGAGGATATATGAGAAGACTATAAGATGCAAAAACCTAGGAAGTTGAACAAAGTGAAAACCCTGCAAACAGTTCTCTGACTTTGAATGGCAAACTCTAGAGAGATGAAAGATGAATGCATCAAAAAGAACATCCTTTTGTTCCTTGAAAGAATAGTTTATTGTCTACTTGTATTTCTTGGACAACATCACTGGTACTGTACTCACTAAAAACAATGGAAGACACATCCCTGCCCCAAGGAGTGTACAATCAAAAAGCCAGTGGAAAGATGTCCAGTATTTTCAAAATGAGTGGGATTAGACACCAAATTAGGCAAATGTACTTGAATAGCAATGTCTGCCAGCATATTAGCAACAGTTTGGTGAAGACAACAGTCAGCCTAACCGTTCGAAGACAGATGTTTTGGTGACAGATTTAAAAAAAATAAACATGGTAATGGGTATAAAGAAAATAAACTGAAGTTGCAAGGAAATGTTTTGATTTAACAGCCGATGTTCTCAGGTCAAACAGGCTGTCAACAGGGTATGACACTTAAGGTCTCAAAAAGCACTCAGGGCTAAACTTCAGCTTTGTGCATGCAAATCACTGGTGTGTGTGGTTGTTTATCACTGTCACTTGTACAAGCAAATGATAGAATTTACATCTGTAAAAGCCCATTTGTGCTTAGTTTGTATTCTGTTAGCACATACAGCTGAGGTTTGTATGCATATCTGTATATTTTATCAATTGCTTGCAGAAAAAGCAGTGCTCAAAATTGTACCTGAACAATAGATGTCATATTCTGAAAATCTGGTTCTGAGTAGTACTCAGCAAAAGCTAAAAACCCCAATACAATTCTGCAGATAAAATATAATCTATTTCCAGCAATAGCACCAAAATAAGATAACACAATTTAAGATCAAACACACAAGATGCCAGGCATCATGTAGATGTTCGAGTGAGTTTGTCTGTTTCCTTTCTTGTGCTCTTTAATTGACAGTGAAATAGTTCATTATTTTGACAGCCGATAGAGGTCAGTTAACCTCGGATAAGTCACTACTTCTTTGCTACAAGTCAGCACAATTCATAACTCTTCGTACTCTTGTTTTATCCTGCCATGAAGACTCATGGCATGTCTGTACTTTACAATGATGACAGTCATGTAACCAGAAGTAAAAATCCTGAATCAGGACAGTACAAGGCTGAGTTAGTCAGCTAACATGTCCCTGTGCCATCTTCAGCAGTGAGCTAAGCTCTTCACAGAGTTCTGCATCACTACAGCTGTGGGTATCCCAGCCCAATGGATCCCAGTGCACTGGGATCTATTGGGCTCTACTTGTCTTTTTTAATTATTTCATTATTTATTTGTTTTTGACAAGATATTGTAGTAAGAACTACAGAAAATTTATTGAGAGTGAATGCTTAGGTTCTGAAACACAAGACTCATCTTCCAGGGGAAAGAACTGGACTGCTAAACTGTTCACTGTCCAGTTTAACTCTTGCACTTGCCTCTGAAAGGCAATGTTATCTGTCATACAATAAATCACATTCACTCACAGTCTGAGTTTATCTGTTCAGTTATTGGTCTCATTTCATATGAGCAGAGGAGAACTCTCAGCTGCCGAAAACAGTTGAAGAGACCAATATCAATCTGATTAAATTTTTGCTTCTTCATCAGCCACTTAATCTATTCTCAACCTCCAAAAGGCACTTGCCTTTGATCTACCTTTACCTACTTCGATTGAAATTTGGTTGCCAGAGTTTAAGCTCTGGCCCTCTGGGAATACTGTGCCAGTATGTGAAACCTGAGCCCTCACATCATCCTGTGTACATGTAAAAGTAGTCGGGATTCAAGCCCCGAGCAGTAATAGCTCTTAAATCACCTTCTGTTCTCATGAAAGTCAGTTCACAGCTGACCATAAGACAAACAGTATTCCACCAAAGCAGAATTTAGTGTACTTAAAAACAGAATTCAAGTTTGAGAGCTATAGGGTATGTCTGTGAAGATGAAGCCTAAGTGAAATAGGTCTAGCGAATGTAATCCAAAAGCTTTATCTGGAAGATAGTCAAAGAGCTAAACAGCTATTATTAGAAATAATAGAGTTGTACATTAACCTGAGCAGGTCTGATACTGGGAAACCCCCTATCTTCTTAGAGCTAAGCAACAGCAAGATACCTGCTGTTTCTCATGGCTTTATCATACTGATGTCTCACAAACTTAAACGATTTTGCAGAAAAAAAAAGTATTCTGTGTGTCTTCTGTGAAATCAGTTTGCATTTCTATTGCTTTCTAATGACAAATATTACAGTTTACATACTTGGCTATATTTATACAGCTCTTATAAGCATGTCAAGTTATCTGTTTCGCTAACCCTACAGTAACTGTTCTGGAATAATTATTTGTGTGTTTACTGTATCAGGCACTTCCGTCTTTTCTAAAGCAAATAAGAAGAAAATTGGGAATTGACATCCTAGTAAGACCAACAGGTCTCCTGCTCCAATACCCTGACAGCACCCAGTGCCAAACGCTCTTCAAAGCAAAACAAGCAGGCAAAAGTGTTGAATAAGTACGTAATAACTACTCTGTACTAGATATTTCCTCCTAATTACCACCACACTGTCATTAATTTATGTCAAAAATAAAAAAAAAATCTACAGTTTAAAAAAACCTTTTTTTTACTGCAATTCCTGCAACAGTTGATGCTCTCTTTACCCACATAAAGGTCTAATACTCTAAGAGTCTCATAAGGCTTTTTAAAAATCCAAACTAAGATACAGTAAAGCAAATGCAACTCAGTAAACATTACCTTTTCAAACAACATGGTTAATGACTCAGTGTTGTTTAGATACGAGTTTTTGTTTCTACAGCTGCATCTTCCAGTGCTGTGCTATCAGTGAGACTGAAGTTCTAAACAATCTGGTGATTCTACAGACCAGTGACATCTAGTAGCTGATTTACTTTTCTTTTTTACCTGTCATAACAGCATAACAATCCTTTTTAGAAGAACATTCAAATTCTTTTTTAAGATTTGCCTTCCATTAAAGAAATTTGTATTCTGAGACACAATTCAGATGGATGGGAGGGTTAAGTAGGTACAAGCGGGTAACGTTGCCTTTTGGTCATTCTTTCTCAACAAACTAACTCCAAAAATGCCAAGTTGAGAACTTATTCTCTGTTGAGGAAATACTTAATATGTTTCAACTATATCTGCAGCATACACTAAACCGAAGAGGACAAGAAAATGTTAATGCCAATCTATGTTTCATTAAAAAATTCTACTCAGATGACCCTATGTATTTGTGCATTTGAACAGCATATAGCAGCATATAAAGCACAACCACATATAAAGCATATATTTCTGTATTATACAGATACACCTACACGCCTATATGTAAAAAGGAATAGAGGGTAGATGGCAAACAAACCCATCATTGCTTCTTAGCTCAGTACCATTTGTCATGTTTCAGGATGAACTGGAAAAGTATTTACAAGCAAGAAAGACTACGGCATTGGAAAAAAGTAACATTCACAAGAAAAATAGAGTGTTTATCAATGGAAATTGGAAAATTCCCTTGAAACACAAAGGAGAATTGAAAGCAGTCTCCAGGAGGAAAAAAAGAATAAAATCTTGATTGCTGAAACAATTCCATAGTGTTGGAAAAAGAAAGTAGTCTGAGCAGAAGTTCACTAATTTGTACAGTTGATTATGGACTAGTATTAAAAAATAGCAGCCTGATTCAGAGAGCCAAGACCAAGTTCAAATGAAATGGATGCAGCCAACTGGCTGAAGAACAAGTTTATGATTAATGAGTAGCAGTCAGAAGAGATAAATTGAAAGGATATGAATGTAGGACCATCACATCCAAAAGGATATAAAATGTAGGACCATACTGGCCTTATGTGCCCTAAAGTGGAAATTCAGAATATCTGGGAAGTTAAAATCACAAGTACTGAGTTCATGAAAAGGATGCAAAGATACTCTTAGTTGGAAGATCTTGTTTTGCTAGTTCTGGGTAAGAAGTTTAGTATGTATTACTAATCATAGTACAAAAAATTCTTAGTTTCTTCAAGTGAATCCATGAAAGGGTACTGATACCTTGCTGGTGTATATTTTAACAGTTGTGGGGAACAAAAATTCTTTGAAGTAGTTTCTTTTTCAAAAATGAAAACCTGAATTTTTGGCACAGCAACCAAGTTATATGTTCTAGTTAAAATACAACTTGTTATCTCACTAATATTTGACTAGAGAGATTTTGTCTTCAGAATATGGCTGAAAAGAATGTGATATAGAGATGTCCTGGTTTCAGCTGGGACAGAGTCAATTGTCTTTCTAGAGGCTGCTATATTTCAGATATGGTACAAAAGGAATGTTGATAATGCATATTGCTTTGGTTGTTGCCAGGTGATCTTTATATTAGCCAAGGACTTTTTTTCATCTTCCCATAGAACTATTCCCACTCCTCTCTATTATTTTTACATTTTAACTCCACTTTTCTCTGTCTTCACATCTTTCGGCTAATAATTTCAATTACTCTCTCTTCTCCTGTGCTCTGTGGCAGTGCCCATCCTTGTAACATTCAGACCCAGCTCCTAATGCTCCATTTAGGCAGTTTTCCTTTTATTGCTGTGGCATCAGCAGGGGTTCTTTGACACTAAAAGAGAGATAATCTCCTGTTACAAGCCCTGTTCTCCAAACCACAATACTTGTCAAAGAGAGGCAGAATTGCACAAAGTCGCACTCAGCCCCTTCAGTCCTGCCAAAGAGCAGACCCATTGCAGAAGCAGCTTTGGAGAAGACAGCCACCAAATCCTAATGGCTAAAAACATGCAAGGTCCTTTTTGTTTGTTCCCCAGCAGGTTATAAATGCAACCCAAACATAGGCAGATTTTCACAGGATAGCTCATGCCAAATTTTAGGCCACTGCTCCAGAACATGAATACAGTTTCCTTGGTAATTATAAACATTTTTCATAGGGACAAAAATGTTTCCCTATGAAACCTATTGTGAGACATAGATGCGGTCTTGCTTGCTTAAGCCTTCCAAAACAAGTAAACTACATGCATTTCAGCCTGAGGCGTACACCTGCCACAGAAAACTTCAACTTGGGTATTTAAAATTTAGCAAAATTGTACTGTATCTTAAGACACTTAAACAGACAATGCCTTAAATACAGGGATTTCTTATTCTGCCAATTATATGTGTTTATTTTAGATTTTGACTGTACTAGTATTTGCTCTGAAACCCAGCATTGTGGGGATTGAGTTATTTCCTCTCAAGGGGATGACAGTCATTTTGCAGATAATCCTAAAAACAGAATTTAGTTGGCTTCTTTGTTCTTCAAGGGCATGGGAGATACTTCAAAAAGGCTAAACTGTGAACTGAAAAGAGCTTGTTTTAATAATTTTTGTGTATACATCTGCAAGGCATCTGAAAAAATACCCATGTGATTTCTCAAGTTGCAGTGATACTAGATGTGTTTCCCAGCATGAGATTACGCAGATTGCCTTGGGTTTGCTCCACAGGGGACAGGTCAACTACCTTTATTGCATGCCATCAGCAATGTGCCAGTGAGGCATTTCCAAGAGATTAAATACTTCTCAGGATTAAGAGGCCTGGTTAAAATGGAAAATTTCCTTTTTTTTTTTTTTTTTTCCTGTGTGTAATACCTGTTAGGAGGCTCTAAAGGAGATTATGGAGTCTTAAATCATCAACAGTATCGTTTGCTGAGGTCTTTTTGTTCTTTTTGCTTATATGTATGAAACTGTGGGCATTTACAAATTGTATATGTGTGCAAATATGTATTAAAATAAAAGTAGATTAACACATTGTTTAGCCTCCCTGGACAATTGCTGTGTTTCTCCAGTCACTGGGCCAGCTGAGCTTTGCTTTGTGGTTGGGGGTGGCAGTCAGTACAGTTATTAAAGAAAAGAGATTTTTCAGAGTCAAAGGATTGCTTATCAACAAGAATTTTATGTGACTCTCTAATATGTCCCTGTTCTTTACATCAACGAGGTTCCTCAGAAGGTTTTTTTACAGTAAAAAAAAATTTAAAGTATGGCAATAATGATAAATATTTCTTGTTAATTATTTTCAGTCTCACATAGTCACTCTTTCAGTTTATATCATCTGATCAAATAATACAAGATTCACATATTTTAACATTTACACTTTTTGACTGAAATGTAGTTGAGTACATGATGTTACCTCAGCCAATCGAATAGTTATTTAAGCTGTTACCAAAGCTTTGCATGGCACTTCAGTATTTTTAGTATTCAACTTTTTTGGTGGAAACAATTGTAACCTTCTGTCCTTGTGTTTTCTTATCACACAAATTAAGGCTGGCACAAGGTACATGATTTCACAACATGACAGGTCAGTCTCAAAGACCACAGGACTATAGATGGAGGATCTTATTTTTGGCAGAAATCTCACACAGCCCCCCCCCTTTATCTTTCCAACTGTTTTACTCCTGAATATGACCCCGTCTTTAAAATGGAAGTCATGCAGTGAAGCTCAGAAGGCATAGATCTATTTTGAAACTTTTACTCCCAATACATCTCCTCTAGAACTTTTTTACTTAAGAAAACCAGTCTCAGATCAGGGCCCCATTTTGCTAGGAACTGTAAAAAAAAAAAAAAAAAAAAGAACAAAGACAATTCCTACTCCAAAGAACAAATAAAAAATAAATTTAAAAAGACTGGGGGGAATGTAATAATGCTAGCAGATTTTTATAGGCAGCTAGGCATTAGTATAAGCATTAGTACTCTATAGGAAGCTAAATTTTGACACTAAAGACCATGCTGTATAAATTAAGGCTATAATCTAGGTAGAAATAAAAGAAACGTCTAAGGAAGTGCCAATGGAAATAGTCAGGGACCAAGCAGCACAGTACTTTCCACTTCTGCAAGAATTAATCTCTGAGTAACTGAATTAGTCTAAGGTTTGACCCACTCTACCTGGAGAAAAATTGGTACACCCACTTGCCACATTTGTACTAACACTGCTTCAGGTTAATATTTAGATGATAAAATGGGGCCCTGCCCTTGAGAGATCATTCCACTGGCACTGATACCATGTTCATGCTCAGCTTCCCAGCTACAGATACATTAAGACTCTTGCTTCTTTGCAGTTTAGTGTTTAGAACTTGGATAAGGTTTTTCCCTAACAGCTGGCCAACTGTTAACATTTTTATACTCTTTTAGAATTTATTTTTTTTGGTGATAGGGTTGCTGTCTGCCAAGATTATCAACAGTGCACTGCATATGTATTCCTTTTACAAAATATTTATATTTCACTGTTTTTAAATTATTTGTTCTGTCTCATATCTTCAGTTTTCAGAATTATTATTTTTTTTAAGACTCAGTCCTTTGAAATAGTTTGTTTCTTTGGGGCAGGAACATTAAACTCTTCCTGATGCCCAACTCAAGTGTGGAAATCAACATGACGTATCACATACACTAAGTTCTGGATGCTGAAATGTCAAGTGCAATGCTGAGGAAGGTATGAAGGCCACACAGTGCCTAAGGAGGCAGACTGAAAACCAGCATTTCCTAAGACACCTGCAGTCACAAAGGATAAATGCAATCATGGCATAAAATAAAGCTCTTCAAAACTGGTAACACCCTTGGAAGATCACAGCTGGGCAAACTTTCTGTGTTTGGGTATATGTACCCAACAAAATTACACACAACTGTAGAATATTCTAGTGACAATAGCAATGGAGATTTCCAGTACATTCGGATTGCTTTGACATGGAAGGTACATAACCAACATCTCTTAAGAGTTAGCACATACTAGCATCCCAGCATTGTCTTATTTACTATTACTCATGTTAAACTGCATGGGTGTTTTTTCACATGCCAATTTCCATTTTACTGCACAGTATGTATGTTCAAGAATGCTTATTAAGTTAATTTCTCTTCAGTTATCAGTTAGATGCTATATAGACTTCATCTTGGGTTTTGCGGAACATATTTTTAAAGCCCATTTTTTAAGGCCCACAGTCATTTCAGGCCCACACTGGATAGCCATAATCTCATTGTGAATTTTCATCAAATCACAGAATTATCAGAGTTGGAAGGAACCTCTAGAGATCATCTAGTCCAACATCGTTGCCAAAGCAGGATTGCCCAGAGCACATTACTCAGGACTGCATCCAGGCAGGTCTTGAAAATCTCCAGAGAAGGGGATTCCACAACCTTCCCGGGCAGCCTGTTCCGGTGAGACAGATTTGGTTCATGCTGCAGACTGAAAATTTAGATCAAGTCCTAGCGAGTCTCTGCGTTGGCCAAGCATTAGTTGCCTTGCAGTGACATAACATGGTCAATGACAAGTCAGCTATGTGAATCTTCCTAGGAGGGTCCCAATGTTGCAAAATACAAAAGCAGATGGATTTGTAGGTTGTTTGAGCTTCAGGAGCCTTGCTAAGCCTGTAGGGGATGCTACAGGTGTCCTGTACTTGACCATGCAAAGCACTAAGACACATCAAGGGGCAGAGCAGCTTTAGTGAGCTCCATGGTCCAGCCCCTAAGGTGCAATGTAATCATAATCATATTCATGAACATATGTCTAGTTATTTTACTCTTTTTTACAAGCCAACCCTTCAAGTATCAAAAGGTTTTTTTCATTTCAACTCTTTCTTGATGAGAAAAGAAATCTCTGGGATGTTTATAGATAATAATGATATTAAGCACTGACAATATTATTATTAATGTTCCACTTCCTCTCATTCTCCACCATTGCACCCGCAACCCACTTGTTCAGTCTTGACTTGAGCAGAGCACTGCAGTTTCTTTCTAGCTCCTCTAGTGCTGGAGGAAAAACTGCAGTGCTGTGCAGCACCTGAAAATCCGAGTTTGAAAAATTTGCTTTGCAGCTCTTAGGTTGGCAGCATGCCTCATCGTATGACCCAGTCTGCAGGGAACGACCTGAAACAATGAAAATGGGACACAGCCTCCCCCTCTGCTATTAACAGCTGTACCGCATCCACCTCTGGCCTCAAAGACGCAGTGAAGGATTATAATTTCTCTGCTTATAGCGACGTAGCTCACATCATGCAATAACTTTGCTCATGATGAAAATGCTGCATTGTGGCTATACATCCTCTTTTGCAACCAGCTCACAAAACTGGTGAGGTAAACTTGAAAGAACAAGATGCACTATTCTGAAAGATGATACAGTTTATTTATGTGCTCTGCAGATCAGAGAGAGCTGGAAAAGGGAGTTCGCCTTCCAAATCAAATTGCTTTTCATCCACATTCATATACGATTTGCAGCTCAATTCTTGTCTCTGTAGCTTCTTCAGTGTTACTACAGTCCATATTTCTAGTACTGAACTTTTTTCATATTATTTGTCTCTATATAATTAGCTTTGAATTTTCCTTGTTTTACTTATTCCTTTTCTGTATTTGTAACCTCCTTTCACTCTTCTGTGGTGCTCTGGCTTCATTAATATTTGCAACAATGCTTAATTTATCATCTGTGAAATCTATTATCTTCTTTTTAATACTGCCCTCCCCCCCTTCAGGTTATTAATAATAGTGTTATTAAGTCGTGTTTAAGAGATAGTGCAGCTTCCTTCCTTGCATTCTCAATGACTATTTGCAACATGCAACCTGAAGAAAACCTGTTTCCCTGAAGATCAGTCTGAATAAATGGTGGCATAGTTTGCCTGGGGACCATGCTGCTGTTCTGAGGAACTGGCACCTCTCTGATCTTCCATCAACAAAGAACACCTTATCCTCAAAAAGTCCACAATTCAAATTTTACTAGATTTACGTAGAAGATCTGCAGTTTGTAGAGAGACTTTATAAATCCACTATTCTGAAGAAACTGTGCCCTTTCCAGCCACAATCAATCTATTAACTCTAACCTAGACTGTCTCTGTGCATGCTACTTTTGTGCAACACCCAAGGCCAGCTGACACAAGATCATGTGCTGTACACCTTCCTGCACGGCAGCCTGACAGGGTACTATACCCATACCGCTCGTAATGCTTTTGCTGTCAATCACCTGCTACGAGTACCCAAACAGTAAAAAACTCAGAGATTACTTCTCTCCAATAGCCATTACTATCTTGTAGTCAAAAGATATAGGTCAAAATATTCAGGTATAATCAAGATACCAAAGAAACAGGAATTTTTCTGTTAGCTCATTCTCACCTCTACATTTCTTTTAGCCAAAATATAAGTAAGTTAGAAAAGCTATTTATTCACTTATTTATCTGAATGGTGAAGGATTTACTGCTTTGTTGAAGCCTGTGTGTGACACAACTCTCAGACTAGCATTTAAGCTCACTAATAAGCTTTTTCTGTCTCTATTACTACTACCCAACTGAAAAGAAAAAAAAAGACTTAAGATTGATTTTTTTCAAATTAATGAGAGACATTACATTAATATGCATGTTTAATAAAGTACGTCATGCATGCTCATATCTTCTTTTGTAAACTTTCAAGCATTCTATGAAGTTTGGTCATATTTTTCAGTATTTCTAATCATAACACATGCAAAACTCTGGCAGCTTAAATATTTTTAAATATTTTTTTTAATTACCAATTTGACTGTTTGTTAAGCTTAGGTGAAGTGAAATGGATCCCAGTATAACTATCTGAGCTACACATTAATTTTCACCAAAGTCATATGTCACTTTATTATGGCTCTTACAGAACATCTCTCATCATTGCATTTATCACAAATCTCTCACCATGTGCATTTACATCTGTGCTAGCAATTATTGGAGTTCAAGTTTTAACTGGATATAACTGATTTCACTACCTGCTCTATTCAGTTAGCCATAGCTCCAAAAATAACAAGAAGCAAGCAGAAGCAGGAACTGTCATCAAAAGACGGAATCCCTTGCAGTCATTATTCCTGCCTTTGCTCTAGTCCCTCTCTTATAGAATCATAGAATGTCATCGGATGTACTTACGTGGCTACATGGTGAACTGTATCAGCAAAGTAACCTGGCAAAACACTAGCTCTTTGCTGGAGGGAATTGATTTTGACCAAGATGGGTTTTCTTATCTAATTTACTAAACACCCACACAATTACTTGAGCTGCATTAGGTGACACTGACAAAAGCAGAGCACCAAAAAGTCAGGAGGACTGGACTGCAGCAATGTCAATTTGATGCTTTGAAGCTACAATGTTAGAAAGCAGTGTGGTTAAAATCAAATGGTAGGTAAAAGACACTGGTGGTCCTATTGTAGTGAACTGTGATGAAAAGGCAATCGTGAGAGATTTCCTGGATATCACCAATCTAGGCAGCATAATTACAAGAACAGGGTGAACTATTTGCTATTGGGTAAAACCATAAGAGCTTATTTTTTCCTTAAGTGTTTCATATCGCATGCTAAGATTTCCTCCCTAGTCTGTGAAGAAGCTATTTATTAAAAACTTTGTTTGCTTTGGCTTACTCACTTTTAATCCTTCACAGAATTTTGGCCTTGCCTCATGGCTACTTTATTTTTCTTACTAATTTCTTGTGAGAAATTTTATCAGAAATCCTTTTGAAAAATCAAAGTAAATTACTTCCTCAAGACGCCCTTTATACACTGTACTGTTGACTTAGAGAATTTAGCAGGTCAAGAATGCATGATTTACTCTCGTGGCAATCAGCCTGGTTTGATCTTATCAGCATATATTTATCGAAGCATTTCATTACTTTGCCTTTAATTATACTTTGTCAGTTTTTCTAATATTGAAGTTTGCCACACTGTGATAACTGTAGTCATTCTCAAATCCTTTTAGAAGACGGAAACAGTGCTAGACACTTGAATAACTTTTTTTCTTTAAAGAATATATAGATTTTATAGTTTGACATGTTACTGTTCCGCTCTCGTCTTTCATTCACAAGCAAAATGTAGCAAAGAAGTATTTTCAAAGATAATTTAAGTTTGCTTGAGGCCATAGAAATTACTACAAGGTGACTGGCCTAAATGAGGTGATATACTACTTAATATTTTTTTTTAATTAATATGTAATGATTTTAAACTTAAAAAGAACCCCACAGTAACAACTACTGTCAGAAATTTGTGTTTTGACAATTGTTTCAGTAATATTTTTATTTTTAAAAAGAATTGTTTTAATTACTGCAAAAATAGCACAAACTAACTTTTAAAGGTTTTTCATTGAAGATCTTGTGTGACGGGGATGACCATTTACCCGGTAGAGTGGCAAAGTGAAAGTCTCCACACTTAACATGAGTATTTTATCTCTCTTTTGCTCTTCTTTCTTAATTCCATTTTTATCCATTTTGTTCCATTTCTCTTTTCCTTCCCTACTCCTGGGGGTGGGAAAAAAGAGATATGCTTTGATCTTCGTTATATTTTGCATGGCTTCTCTTTAAGTGTACTTTTAGTTATAGGACAGTGAAATTAACATACTTTCGATGTTCCCTAACATATCTAAAAGCTGTGTAGCAGCTAATACTCCTTTGGACAAACATAATATTTTTGAAGTGACAACTTGGAGTTTGCAAAGCTGAATTTTCTGGCACTGAATTTAAACTTAGTGCTAACCAAAAGGGATTCTATATGATGATCAAAGGACAATGAAACCTCATTATTATTTAATATTGAAAGAAAGGAATGTAGTCAAGATTATACAATTGAAATATAGCTTCTAATTGCTGATTTTTGTAAATCAGTTCCAAACATATAAAGATCCAATATTTTGTCAGAATTCATTGAGAATTGAAAATTTGTTTTGAATCAGATAAGCTCCTCTGGTTTTATTTTAACAGTTATCTAAGCAGTCATATTTCAGTTACCCAAAATTTTGTAAAATTTCAGTAAAAATATCCTCCTTTAAAAAAAACAAACAAACAAACTTCAGCTTTTACCCTAAAACTTGGTAATACAGCAAGTTTGTTACTAATTGCATGGTCACATAATGCTCAGTTAAAATAATTATTCCTTTGAATAGTTCAAACTACCTTGTTAAGAATCAGTAAGTATGTGAGAAAGTGAACAGTATGTGAGATCTTCAGCAGGTAGGGGTAGCAGGAGTGATACAGGTTGCCTGATTCTTTGGTGGCTGAATCCTAAGATATGTTATAAAGTAAATGCAAAGGTTATGGCTTTGAGTAACCTGATCCAGTGAAAGATGCTCCTGCCCACGGCAGGGAGTTCCATTAGATAATCTTTAAAGGTTCCTTCCAACACAAACAACTCTACGATTCTATGAAAAAATAAACCCAATAAAGTAACATTTCATATATTGTCATTACCTCGGTGCCATCTTAACATGCAAAAAGTAATATGCAAACAACCTCCCCCCCTCAGCATTTACCAAGAATCCTGTGAATCCTTATGTATCCCATTAAGGGCCACAATGTTATTGCACTGTGCAAAATAACAGGTTTTCAAAACATATTTAATTATATCTCATATGACTGTGTGGCTCTACAGTACTTTCCCCATTACCAGGTTCCAGAATACTCTTTAAAGCTGAGGTACCAAGGTTCTGAAGACGGTACTGAAAAACAGAGTAAAAAAAGCAGCTGCTTTATATAGGGTGTGCTTCTGAAGAGGACTGTGGTAGGAAACAGTATTTGGTGCATCTCTAGCTTCCAAATGTTCTTCCATTAGTGATAATGAGCCAGAAAAGAAGTCGTAAAGAAGGTTAATGGTACCCTGGCTGCATTAGGCAAAGCATTGCCAGCAGATGAAGGGAAGCAATCCTTCCCCTTCACTCAGCACTGCTGAGGCCACACCTGGAGTACTGTGTCCAGTTCTAGGCTCCCCAGTATGACAGACACAGTCCCCCTTATTAGGGGATTTGGACAAAACGAACTCCGGAGATCCTTTGCAACCTCAACCATTCTATGATAATACTATCAAGACAGTGTAATCTTGCCTCTAGCAGAAGAAAAACAATGCAATGGTACAAAGCACAAAGGTTTTGCCCAGATTTACCTGCATCTCAGATGTGTCTGGAAAGATAAGAGCATTTCAAAGCATTTGTAGTTATAAAGACCTGATATTGAAGAACTTCAGCAAGAGTATGCTGAAAAAAATACTCTTGGAGACTGAAAACTGTGTAGAAATGAAAAAGGTAACACCCTGTGAATGTAGCACACTCATCACACTAGACAGCATTCTGTGCTATATGAAGGCCACTAAACTATACTGATAATTATACATATCATTTTTCATTTGAAGATTATTTGACTATAGTCAATCAGGTACCAAATATAAGAGTACAGTCCTTTCTGGTACTGCTGCTCCTCCTATTTTCTTTAGAAGGGTTTGTTGGAAGAGGTCAATTTTCCAAACACATTTTAGATAATTTTTTGCATATATATGCTCACTTTCAAGAAACATTATCAAAGTCTGATATATGAATCTTTGAATAAAAAAATTACAGTGCAATTATTCTTTACAGAATTGTTTTAAAAATGTGAGAGTTGAAATAATCAGATTATGTTCTACAGAATGTAACACCATAGCAAAATCCTCCACAAGACAACGATAACAATGACAATTTTGTAATTGTAATTGTTATACGGTCTTTCAGGAAACACTGGAAGAAACTAAGTTTTTCACAGAACATAGTGTAAGTAGTAAAGAACAAAGTCGGTATTTTTATCCCATTTTGCTTTTAACATTTGGAGACAGTTTATTTGTACTGGTAAAATAATGAAGGAACAAAAAAAAAATTCTTCCTTACTAACGTAAGACACAACACTGTCGTTATTTTAATTTATTACAACCCAACCACTCTTACAGTTTTCCTCTGTCACAAATTTAGAATCCTAACATAAACACTGTACCTAATATAGAAGCAGGTAAAGCCAGAAGACAATCACTTTGGGATTTTATTTTCTGAATTCCGTCTCCATATGGTGGATGATGCCTCGTGTCAAATGCCTTCAGGACAACCGACTTCAGCCATGTGAAAATATACTTACTGTGTTCAACTTAGTCAACTACATGCTATTTAATACCTCAAAAGAGAACTTTTGCTTTTGCGCATTTTAGAAAAGACTTATAATAAATTTCAATTGAAGAAATACCTTAGGCAAATACAGTTGTCCTCAAAGCACACTGCAGTAATAGACAACACACAATTCTATCCTGGTTTGAGACAGAACAGAACCAATTTTATTAATTTTATTAATAAAATTTTTTTTTATTAATACTTTGTTAAAGTAGTTTAGTTCATTCTAACCTCCTGAATTTCTTCCTTTCCTCTTTTTTTTTTCCTTAAAGCGGGGAGAGGGGGCCATCATCTGTCTTTTCTGATTGGTCAGAACCACGACACTCTCAAAGCTGTAGCTAAGGAGATCTAGTTGTACACAATTATATAAAATAAAGCTTAATACTATTTATCACTTTCAACATCATCACTGAGAGCGCTCAGCAAAAAACCGAAGACCAAGAGAGGAAGGATTTTTGAATTCTGCTTTTATTATTTTAGGATGTTTTATCTTGTTTTTTCATGGGGGACATGATTTCATTTTCTTTTTCTCTGATAGATGGTATTTACCAATATATGGACTGCAGTCTGTGGACGCACTTACACAGAATTCTAGAAAGTATTTTAAAGGGCTTTTCAAACGTACCACAGCTAGCCAGATCAGAATGTCAGAGAAGAAAACAGCGAGCTACTGTTTGCTAAAACAAATAGTTGTTACCTAGCCTCTAGTATACTGGTAGTATTACACTACAGGGTTATTTCACTTTGTCTTATTTTCTTACACTTTTACTTACTGTATTTCACAGTCACTTCACACGTTTATCTAAAGAAGTTTTTGACCTCAAAAATACACGCTAGACTTCACAATCAGTTTTAGAGCGGTTTTAAGTAATTTTTAGTGGTTTTAAGAACAGTTTGGTCAAACAGCTGGTTTAATTTCCTGTTTCTGCCTGTCAGCTATTTCCCTGGAAAGCACATGCATATCTAGCAAAAACAAACCTGGCCAAAGAAAATGATGCAAGAGATTGAAAAGGTTTACACATAAACAGCTGGAACTCCACTTGGAATCACTGTGACTAAACAAGTTGTGAAGATTTCCTCGTGTCAAACTGGGGGCAAGGGAACTCTTAATAATAAAAGTACTTCTATGATCACTGTTTATTTCAAAAATGCCTTTAGAATTAACGCTATAAATGAGGTTCAGCTTTCCTAAGTTTCCCTTTCTTCACCTTCTACATATGGAACATACAAAGCTGTATCTGTAGCCAAGACAAAACTGAAGCAAGTCCAGCTTCTCTTCCCTCAAGCCCGCCCCTTCTTTCCCACTGCCCTCCTTTCCAAATACTCATTGGCTTGTATGAAGATGACTTTTGGCTGGGAACTATAGCATGGCCATTTCAACCTCAATTTTTCAACCGACTCAGATTAAAAACTTTGCAGTTTCATAGCCCTTACCGAGTGAGGTTTTTCACTCCATGCTGTATATAAACAAATTAACTGATCATCTAAGTTGCTGCACGAAGTTGCACCACAATCTGTGGTGTAGGAATATGACAGAACCTAGCCCTCTACAAATCACACAATCTAGTTATACATCCAGTTGGTTCAACTGCTTTTATGCTGAAGCTAGTTCTGCAGAACTGACTCAAACAAGCAATCAATCAGATATAAAGTAAATGTTTAATCTTTCATTACACAACTCTTATTAAGACAATAAGGTGGGCCAGCAGGCTAGCAAGCCATCCTGTGATCAGCTGCTGCTTCCAGTGCCTAACCGAAAATGTTACTTACCCCGAGCGACTAAGGATATGGCTGCTAAAAATCAGGGAGTTACTTGCTTTTGCAATTTATATTATCTTGAAATTATTAGAAGTAAAATATGATATGGCATTAGCATATGTCTTGGATTTGGTTTTTTTTCCTTATACTATTTATATATACTTATCATAGTAATAGCAGAACCATTAGAGTTATGATCATCTGAGGATATGTAAAAAAAAACAACACAAACTAAAACAATTTCTATAAGAAAAAATATTTTCTTACACTAAATGGTGCAGCTGGGAGAAAAAAAGCAAGCCTGTGCTAACACCCAAGACTTTTTCCTGGGCCTGAAGTATACATCTGGCTTGCCAACTAAAAGGTTGCTATATGAGAAATAAACATTTTCATCTTGCTAGAGAACTGATTATATATTTAACATCTACTGAATGTTAGTTGTATATAAGTAATTTCTGATGAGATGGCCATCATAAATAAACATAGAGACTTCCATGTACCTTAAATACACACAACTTTTTCCACAGAGCATCTGAGGCACACCTTTCCTTTAAAAAGATTGTATCATTTTGTGAAACACCATGAAATATCCATAACACTCACAACTTCAAAAAGCCGAAATATGATCTCCAGCCACATAAGAGCTAGTTAGTGGTTGGATATCAACTGTGAAAAAATACTTTCTTTTCACTATTTAGCAATAATTATAGTACTTAGGTTTTTCGGCTGCAATTTATTAACAGAGCAACGATTCCACAGTTCCACGTTCTGAAAAAACAGCTTTTGTGCCTGTAAGCAATGAGGCAAAACTGTTGGCTAAATATCTCACAAACTAATCTAAGTTACATAGATCTCTAAGCCTCATAAAAATTACAATGAAAATCCAACTCATTAGAAGTAGGAATAAGTTATTTAGCAAGGTGAACAGATGTGAATTTGGGAAAAGGAATTCTTACCTAAGAGTATTTCTAACTTCTGAATGAAATAATTTTATTTTGACTCTTTACGGATCCTTAAAATTTTTAACTATTATTTTATCTTTGTCTTCTCCTTCAAAATTCTTTATGGTGATCTTGTAACCACAGGGAGCTTCTTCCTTTCAACAGCATCGTGATTCTATTACTAAGAAACAGCGGTTGTATCCCAGAACGGGGGTTCTATTTGTCCTTACTCACTCTTCACTGAAATATGCTAAATGCACACTTATATTCACACAAACCATGGATACATAATGGCTACCCAAAGAATGCAGAAATAACTTAGTAAATTATTCTGCATGTTAGTTACAGTGTTATCAAGTAATCAGGAGTTATTATTTTATAGAGTTTACTAGATTACATAAACACATTACTAAAAGCCTACTGCAAAACTTTCTCCAAGTCCGCCTCCGTTTTTATGAGTTTGTTCTCTCTAAGAGAGTGAAAATAAATTCACTAGTCACTGGTAGTTGAGTGATACTTAGTTGCAGTGCTTTATTTCTATTGCATTTTAATATATTTGTCTAAAAAACAAAAACAAAAAAAAAACCTCACAACACAAACTTCAATCTACTTTGAAGTTTATCATTACAAAAGTTTTTCCAATTAAGGAAATGAAATGGTACATCAAGCATGGATGCGTAAGAAGTCAAGATTTGTAAATTTTGCTGGTGCAGTTAAGAACTCTAGCTTTGATACACCAGCTGAAACACAGCGGGTGTGTGTGTGTGTTTATAGATACTGACAAGGGAAAATAAAGAAAATTAATTTTAAGTGTAATTAATGTAAAGTTAATGGACTCTTGATCAAAAGATTAGACTTATTGCCAAAGGAAACAAAATCAATTTAATATAATCTGCTCTTCATCATCAGTTTTCCTTAGAATTGCTTATTAAAGTTTAATGATGTTATAAGGAAAGTAAACTGTGGTCACTTGGTTAAGACAATCTACTGATGTGCATCTTACCTCTGACTCTGCCACTGACCTGTTCTGAAGTATTGGGTAACATTTCATTTCTTTGATTTTCCATCATGCTTCTGATTATGTCTCTATTTATACACATTTTTAAATATTTGGAAAGGGTTACTTTTCCATATATTTTTATCGTGTCCCATGGAGCAGGCTTTTTGATGCACTTAATTCATGTAATAAAAATTTACTAATATTTATTAAGACTTTCTAAATTGGTATACACTAAGGCAAACAAGGTAAATTTAATGTGATATTTCCAATAAATGGTAGATAAGTAATCATTAAAAAATACTAATGGTTCACCATCAGTTCAGAAGCACAAATCAACCAAAAAATAAGTAAACTTTTCAAGTGCTTACTTGTGCTAACGCTAAAATCTAAAGGTACTTCTTGATTTGTCAGCATGTGTATTGAAGTCAGCTTAAGGAGTTCCTGCTCACATCAAATCTTGAGCCACTCTACACAGCTAAGATTAAGATTGGTCTTTGTGACTGTTTCTGGGACCATCATGTAAGCCCTGTGACTACACTACTGTGGAAAAAAAAAAAAAAAAAAACCAACCAACAAACCACACACCTAACTTGTGGTCTTCTACCTCTATTTACATAAATATTATAAATAGTTGTCAGGAAGTCTGGGTTTAAAAAAAAAAAAAATAATTTCATTGTGCCTCATCCCTTTTCCTTATGTATAAGACCATAATGTTCTTTTTCCCTCCTCAAACCTGTCACTCTCATTCCCCAAATCTCATGAATTTCAGATCCTATCCACCTTGTCAAAAATGTCTTTGGGCATTTGTAGTCACTCATAAGAGAAAACCAGTAGTCACCCTTACTTGTTTTTCAAGTGCCTAGAAAAACAAGACATCCTGAAGTTGCTACTTAGAAAAGCGATCAAATGAAAATGCATTACTGTTCTCCAGCTCTGTTTATTACAAGTCTTCAATCACATTAATGTTAATTATATAATTATAATGTTAATTAATTACAACAATAATTAATAATTTCACTCCTTAGAATACTAAAAATTATAAGAGTGTGAAGTACATCTCATTATAATTTATCTGACTCTCTGTACTCTTAGTCCTACAATATTTTTCTATGAGGTTTTGTTGTTAGCGCAGCCTGTCTGCAAACCTTTTGTTTACTGGTCATAATACATTCAACAGCCTTAGACTTTGTGCTCACCTATAGCTTGACCAAAAAGCAATTTAAATGTTTTCAATGTGCAAATGTACTTTATTTTTAAGGTGACTTTTTTTTTCCCCCACAGAAGATTTTGACTTTGGAAGTTCAACCACACAAAGACTGACTAAACAGTAAAGTCTTGCACTTCTGTTTAATAAGTGATTTTTATAAAATGATGCTGTGCAAAGAACAAGCGTTTTTAATCAAGAGCAGCAGAAAATGCTACAGTGAATTGCATGTTTGGGTGGAGATTTGTTCTAATAATGTGTGGGTTTTTAACTTATCTAAGCTTATGTAAGAAGTGTGATACCAATTATTTTTAAAACATCTCTACTGACAAATACTTCAGATCAATTAACATGACGCTTTAGTCCTGTTAAAGGACTAAACTTAAGCTGCTGTAAATATTCCCCACTTTCTTCTACAGGGCAAAATGGTGCATTGAAAACCTGCTGCAGCAATATAATGTGCTACTACTCAGCAAGTTCAATACTTAAAAATAGAACAGATAGTAGCCCTGTATCCTCTAGTGGATCATTGTAAAAACACCAATTTGGCATGATTTAACATGACACATAAAAACTGCTGTGAATGGAATAGCAACAATATTATAACTTTAAAATAATATTATATAATGTAAATTATACAGAAGAGCTCACTCAAGTTACCCTCAGTAAATTTCTTTCTCATAGCCCTTCCCAGTGCAACTGAAAACATGATGCTTTCTAAATCTCCTGTTAAATGATTCAAATAATGCCGTATTCATTCTAGACATCTGCTCTAATTGACAAATCCAGATGAACTTTGTACTTTCCACTTCAAATTTTGCCCTTACAGAACAAAATTTTGTAATAGTATACTATTATGTTTAGCCTCATCACATTTCTAAAATAACTGTTTTCTAAACCCCATTTGTGTTCAAATAAATGATCTTAAATATTCTGGACCAAAAATACTCCAGATAAATGTATTGCAGAATTCCAGGCAAAGATTAAGAACTATAGTGCCCATTTATGTTTTCATCACTTCATTATTTAGAAGACAAAGGCTTCTCCAGTAAGATTCTATAGCATATTTTTATGCTTTTGAATTAGGTGTCAAGCAAAAAAATAAGTATAGTGGTTGTTGAACACCTAAGAATATTCTATTCTCTTTATGCAGTTCTATAAGAAACAGCTGACTTCCTGTCCTTAAACCCTGAAGATTTTTGATCAGATTCATGATATTCCATCAGTTTTAAGTCTCTGCTAGTGACATTGTCAATTTATTTGTCTCAAAAGAGAGCACTAATTTAACAAATTTGGTATTAAAAGTGTACAAGATGACAATCCATTAAAACATCTATCAAAGACTGCTCATACATTTTTAATTATCTTATCTAGCTTAAGATTTTTCTAAGAAGGTAATTCAGTCCTCTGACATTTGTTTTGCACAATGTCAAGGAATGTTGGCACAATAATCAGCAGTTCTCTGCTTTTAAAGTGTTCCTAAATCTAAAAGAAAAAAAAAAAGAAAAAAAAGTTTCTCTCTCCGTTCATGCTTTTTTTTCCCCTCAAGTGGTGATAACTTTTAAATTGTTCAAATAACACACAAACAATTTATGACAGAGGAAAAAGAAGAAAGTGATAGACTGAAATATTTTAGGATACACTATTTTTAGGCTTACTCATTTTTATTTCCTATTCCTTCTAATAGTTCAATAAAAATTACTTCCTTTCTTCACTTACGAAGTCTGGAGAGATAAGGAAGGTTTAATAATTTTCCTTTTTTACATTGAATAGTAACTATAAAGCATACTTTAAAGCTTACTATAAAGCAAACTTTTAATTTTTTTAAATTAAGAAATCTCCAGAGATTCCCTCAGCAGAGTAACTTTAAGCACTGGCCCATCTACTCCTGCACTTTGCACTGCAGATAAAATGAGCACCGCTGCTCTTCTCTGTGTCTGCCCATATTTCTCAGTGAATTTTTGTCTGTCTCCATAAAACTTGGCTTCAAAAAAACCCCAATACTTCCCTGTATAGTCTACACCTGGATTCCCACATGTAACAGAAATGTAAAGTTTTGCCTTATTAAGTGGCTACCCGTATTTTTACAAATGTTATTTTATTTTGATAGTTCTCATAGCACAAAGAAAACAGTGTTCATTTGAAAAAGACTGGCTAGAAATTAATTCAAGCTTAAATAATCTTGACTAAATGTCAAACTTTATAAAAATAAGATATTATTATAGTATTATAAAAATCAGATATTGTTTCCAATTTATTATTATGAAATACCATCTTTTGCAGATTATCAAGACAAGAGGGCAAGCAGTTTTCATTTTGTAAGGTCTTTTCCTCCAGAGTATAGAAAATGAAAACATGTGCATTGTACGTGGCAAACAGAAAATAGAGGTTGATGTTATTTCCTTTCTTTTGCTTTTTGGAGGGACTTGTTTTATATTACAGAATTTTAAAAGAGAAGTAGGAAAATATCAAGGCCAAAAGCGACTACGACAACATCAGCACGACTATAAGGGCCAAAGCATCTCCTGCTATTAAATCAAAACTAAATGTCCTTGCAAAAATTCCAAATAATGACAAACCTAAATCATGTGTTCCAAGGTTTAGTTACCCTCGTCATTAAAAGATATGCACTTTATTTATTAGTTTGAATTTGTCTACCTTCAGTTTCAAGCTTCTGGACGTTATTATATTCTTTACTGTTTTAAGGTCATCAAATACTAGAAATCTCATTCCTATGCACCTATTTGCAGACTCTGACCAAATTATATCTGAATCCTTGCTCAAACATATTGAACAGACTGAGCCTTCTAAGCCTCTCATTATAACCCACATTACAAGAAGCCCACAAACATTCTTATAGATATTTCTGAACAGTTTTCCAATAATTTTTCCTTTTTGAAATATAACAACCATAACTGAAAATAATATTAGAGGAGTGGTCTACTTTATGCCATTAGCTAATGTTGTCCTACTTCTCTATTACTAGACCATTTCTATACCAGCAAACAGTATGGGAAAAGTGATCTACACACCTAAACACATTACTCTGATCTTAGAGTACAAAGGATCTAAAACAACTTCTGAAGAAAATAAACCATTAAATACCTGAGAGTAAATGGAAAATGAGATAAAATGACATGACTACAGAAGCAATCATGTTAGAATGACTGGGTGTCTTATCAAAAAGCAAATTTTATGGACAAATTAAAAGCATGGTAGGATTTATCCAGACCTCTGTAATACGTTACAAAACAGTTTTACATAAAATAGGTATTAATGTTACAATTGTAAGCAGTAAGGAAGTGGCTATGGAGGAGATGTCAACTCCTTTGTGCTAGACCTCTGCCCTAGAGTGAGGATAGTAGTGGAGCTCCTCACAGATCATCTTTGGGAACAATCTTATTAAATATTTTTAAAACTGCCTGGCATAAGAAGTAGGAGTGATGTCAATGCCTCCTAACCATGTGTCAATACAGAGAACTGAACTATGATAAAGGAAAAACTGGGTGACTTGGGGACTGGAGCAATAGAAGTGTCATGACATTTAATAATACAAAGTATGAGGTTGGGACACAGGCTCAGTGCTCAAGGCTTCTTAGCAGTGTATTCCAAATTGGATTTTGATGCCCTCAAGGAGAGGATAAAATTACTTATTTTCTCAGCATGAACGGGCATCAAAACTATATTTCATGGTGATGACAGAAGAACCAGGACAGAAACATCTTCCCTGAGAAGTTTGTGTGTTGCTGAGCTAAGCAACATCCACCAATAACAGATGGTCACAGTCCCATCGCGTTCTGCACAACCCCCCACCCCCAACCCTACCTCCCCCTCCAACTCAGGGTTGGGTTGGTGCACCCAGCCCAAGGGGGACAATGGGACACTGCCCACTGCAGCAGAGGCGCTTTCTAGCTCAAAACAACTTCCAGTCCCAGCATCAGATACTCAAGATCCCAGCATCTGCTCTGCGCTCACTAAATCCTTCAGAATACTACATTGAGTCCAGCACAGAAACATTCAGTCCAAGGGAAAAAGCTACAACTGAGTAAAACTTTCAAGCCGCACTAAAATGTGGCTACGAAACTTAAAAACCACTCAGTCGTTCTAGAAGTAGAGGCCAGCTTTAAGCCCTTAAATTCATCTTCTACTTACCCATTCTGAAGCGAACTGCTTTCTATTTCATTATCCCCTCTAGCAGCAGAGTTGACAGGGCTGGGGAAGAGGTGTGGGCAGAAGGGGCTGAGTACACAGCCAGCATAATTTCATGTGGCTGCTGCTAATGCTTGCATGATCTTGGCACCCTGAGATGCTAAAAAAAGGATGAGCTATGGGAGCAATTCTGTATCATGGTGATTTTGCAGACACATCAGTCTGTCACCATACACAACTATTTATGCTTAAATCTAGTTCTGTGACAGTTCCTCAGAAACTAATACACTGAAAACCTATTAGGGAAATGAAGATCATAACATATTAGTCAATCTCAGGACAACTGAGCTACCAATGTGATGCAACCCTACAAGGCAAACATGACCTTAAATCAGAAAAGATCATTTCAGTAGAGTAAGAGAAGTCTTTATGCTATTTTACATTGCACTAATGAGCCCCTGTCTATAAGGCTATGCAGAGTTCTGGCAACCTATATTAAAGAAAAATTTATTTAAACTGGAACACGTGCAGTGAAATGTTACTAGGATGATCAGAGAATGGAAAATCCTGTTTTATAAGAATCAAGTAAAAGAAATTTTGCCTGCATAAAGTGGTGTCACACTATATTTCTTCCTTACCCCCATTTCCACCATCGTTTGTTTCTGCCTCAGCATTACCTGCACCTTTACACCAACCCAAATGCACATGTAGCTCTGCAGTGACCTGGGTGAAAGAACTAATTAGTCATCAAAAAAGCTTTCAATCACCAGTTTCCTGATGGGGTTTCTTTTCTGAGCATGTAAGGCTATGCTGACACACAGAAAATAAGGCCTAAAGCTGAGGTAAGAATAGCAATGCCAAATTATGGTGCAAGTAGAGATTACTATTTGCTAATAAATACATACTGAATGGCAACATCAAGAAGAAGCATAGCTGTTTAAACATAAGGGCAACATAAGCCCCAAGAAAATCATTCTGAATTTATCAGAAATCACTTCAGGCTGGAAATCAGAAGGCTTTTACTATCACAAAAGTACAGTTGAAGGACAGAAGCATAACCAGTTCTTACAGCTGAGTAACTGACTATGTATTAGTATTTTAGAAGTTCCATATTTTTGATAACAGATATTCATCTCATCATGCTGCATTTTAGCGTACTAAAAAAATTTTATTTTCCAGCATGTCCAGATTGATAAATTAATAAATTTTTAAAATCGTGTCACTTGTAGAAACTATTACTATGGCACCTGGTAAAGCTACTGATACTAGTATTTACTAGTAAACCTAAAAGGAACTTCAGACCGAGCATTATTTCTCTGAAATTCCAAAACTACTCAGGCAGCTTTTTTCAAATAATTACTCCCCTGCACGTGACATGAGACTTTCAGATGTGCCTTGTACATCCTGGGACACATTACTTGTGACCTGATTTTTAAGAGAGCTTGCTACTTCATGTTTGGCTTTTTTGGAAATTTCAGTTCTAAGTTCAGTTTATGTCAACATTTGGTTTTAATGGGTGCCATAGCTGAAAATGATGCCTCACAAAAATGCATAGATGACCATGGAAGAAGTGCATCTTTGCATTTAATAAAATAATGATATTAATTTCTAAATCCCATTCACCAATTGCACTAGTAAATTACCATCTTCCCTGATGTCATTCAGCTGTTCTTCCAAACTAACCAGAAGCTGTTGCACATTTATATTTTTAACAAATAGGTTCAAAACCCCCTGAAGCTCTTATTTGAAAGACTTCTAGATAGGTTAGAAAAGTCTGTTTACACATTTTTAAAGTGTGCAGATGTGAGAGGTTTTAAAGGTGACATGCGTGCATTGTGTTCAGCAATAAAAAACCACACATACAAAAAAATTAAATATCACATAATGATGGGAATACATCCAAACATCTGTTTCCAGAACGCTTTCTCCATACCATAAGTTCCTTTTGAAAAGCAGTTACTTTACCACTCATTGTTAAAACATCACCTTCACCTTGAAGGGACACATTAAACGTGGTTATTTTTTGTAAGTACCTGCTAGGTAGCAAACAACTCAGAGCCACCTGTCATCCACAGAAAGGTCAGAAAATTTGGAACACTAGTCTTTTTGTAAAAGAAAAATGTTTGACAACTCTTTTAAGCATTTTGCCACAAGATAACCAGCAAACCTCTGGTACAAGAGATTTTAATGGTCTCTCCTCATCTCATTACAAAGTCTGGTAAAGACACTACTATTTGAAGAGTTTGTTTTTGTAGAATTAATCACATCAATGTCATGCTGTAGCACCTTGTGCACTCACTCCTGGCTCCAACTTCTTGGGTGCAACAGCTCACCTGTGAATGATGCAGTGAAGGACTTTCACATGTGCTGCTACCTCTGTAACCTTATCCTTCTTCAATTATTTCTACTGTGGCTGGAAGAACAATAGTTTCCCCAGTGGTACATGGTCTTTTCTTTAAGAAACTCCAAAGAGGCTTATAGATATTTATCATTAAGTTTTCTAAAGTACTGGATTGAGCACCACAACTTGAAACACCACTGAAAAAAATAGTTAAGGATTGTCTTCATGTTCTGAATGCTTAGTTTCTGAACCTCTTGCTAATCATGAGGGCTTCATACTTCCATTACTTACTATCTCAAGACAAAATACACACTTAGAATCAAGTTCATCATTAACAATAGTGGATGTCAATCCATATTTCAGTCTTGATAATTTTTAGTATTTTTTATCAACTTATGTTCAGATCAGATCTCCATTGTTTTTGATCTCATGTGGCCACCAAAGAGCTTATATTAGGAATAGAAACCATTTTCTTGTTTGCTTATACTCAGTATTATCATGTTTCTTTGCAGGAATCTTTTTAAGCCATTTGTCCATTTTGTGAGAGTTAATGTAGTTAAAACTAGATAATATAATCTGTAAATCCACTTAAGCAAGCACATGTAAACTGCAATACATTGAAATACACTGAAAACAAGAAACTGAGGACACGACTGTCAACCCCCCTGGTTTTGTGGAACATCCACTCCTCCCACAAGACACTTCCGTCTACCATACCTGATGTGAGCATCTGACACACAGGCCAAGTGAGGGCACCAGCATCAATTAAGTACTAGTGAAAGTTGTTGGTGTTTTTTATAGAAAATAACTATTATTTATAACATTGGTTTCTCCACATGCCAGTGGATCATCTTGTGTACCTCCCAGTGTGCCTAGATGCTCACTAAATTATTATATTCATATAAAATTCAAATTCTTCACATTGTTTTCTTACAGCTATTGTTAAAAAGGAATATGTTTCTATCACTATCGTGCAGGCCCTGCTTTAAGTTAAAGAGTTTTCCAGTAGTTCCAGTTTCTTGACAAAGCTATCAGGTGCAATGTCAAAGGGCTATTGCTTTATTTTTTATTCACTTATTATTTATTTTTAAATGACAGGACCAAGAATTGCTGGAATAAAGGCAGAGAGGGAGGTAACTGAATTACTGAATTATCTTGCTCCACAAAGAGGTTGAAACTTCCAGTTTTGTTTGTTGTTTTTTTTTTAAAAAAAAGGCAGATCTGCCCCCTTTAAAGACAGATGCCTTGGAGAAGCTACCACTGAAGCAAAATAATCAGGAAAATAACAGCAGCAACAAAAATGTGATGTTGCTGGTGGCCCCTCATCATCTGTAGTTCTAATGAAAGGAGAAGAATTTTCTCAGCAAGGCCTAACTGAACAGTTAAGTATCAATTTAGTATACACTTTGATTCTATGGCTTTCTCACCCAAGTTCTAATTCCTACCTATGTTCTTTTGTTTCAATTTGTTTGGATTTTTTTAAGATTCTCTGTACTATTCCTAATTTCTATTTCAACTTTGGCTCACCTTGTTTCCAGCCTTGATTCTAGTCTAGTAGCAATCACCGAGCCCAGCTGCCTATTTATAGCACCTATGTCCAGATGATAAATGTTTGATATTGTGTGGAAGTTGACAGTATGAATCAAGAACTGAAATTTTCACAAATACTCAATGTGTTTAGAAGTCATTACTTGGAAACATCATCAAATTGAATTAAACACAGCTGTAATTTTATCTATAGCTATCAAAATGTGACTACTCCCTGGGCATCTGTAGGAAATCCAGCATAATTCTCTAGCTTCTACTACAAACACTGTCCAACTCCCATAATGTAATCGTTCAAGGAACATTAGGCCTCCGAGTAACTACAAAGTTTCAGCAGGTAAGGGGACTTGCATGGTATGACATTATCTAAGCTAAAATGAAGATTATTTTCCTACAATTTCTGAATTAATAAGACATTACTTAAGAAAACTGGTGATTTTGTACCTGAAAAATGTTAAGTGCAAAACAGAATATAGTTTAAAATTAACTTCTTTGGTAACTATTTCTAAATCTGATACAAGTCCCAATATTATTTTTTATTAAGTATAAAGTCTTCAATACAATGTTACATTAGAGAAGCAATAATAAAATCTACACCTGTAAACTGCTTGAACAGACATACGAAAATAAGAGACCTATGGCTTCAAAATCTATTTTTTTTTGGCTTCTGTTCAGATCTCATATCCTTTTGAGATTTTTGTTTTTGCAGCTTTAAAAAAGCCTATCTGAAATTCTCTGTAGTGATAGAAGAGCACTGAACTGAATCTTAGTAACTTGATATAAAAATTTTCCATGAAGGATCAGAGCAGATTGGTTTTGCGATCATGCTTTCCATGTTTGACAAGAAAAGACAGTGAAGGTCTGTAAGTTTTTGGCATCAGGTTTCTCTAAACATAAGTGAACTTTCACATCACGAAACAGAGATAATCTTCAACACACTCCTGGATTTTGCTATACTCACATATCTGGACTTGCCTCTGAAGAGATCAAGCAAAAAGACTACTTCAAAAATTCAGATACTTTCAATTTTTGGATGGCATTTTAACTTAACAGTTTCTATTTAATGTGATGTTTACCTTGACTGGAACATAGTTTTATCATACTGGACCAGATCCACAGTTGTAGGACATTAATGCAGGCAGTAGTACCTGGAATAACCCCAATTCAAGACAGGAATTTCAGTTACCAATGAAGATGTTAAGCATGTAGGAAAACTTTGGATTAACTCAAAAGGTTTTCCAGGGAAACTGATTGGAATGCTACCCCATAAAAGTATCCAACATGTCATCTTTCATCTTAAGGATAGTCAAACTGATACTTCAGTTCCATTAACACTGCACTCAGAAAGAGTTATGTATGTACTAATAAGAACATATCTTTGGAAGTTTGATATTTTTAAAGTTTTGGGGAAATGAGCCTTTGGGAACTCAATAAGTGAACTACTCATCTAAAAACCAGAAAAAATAGCTCAAGAGCAGAGACACCAAACAAGGCTGCTAGAAACAAACAAACAAAAAGCCAAAGACAAACAAAAAAACCCCCCCAAAATAACAACAAGAGCAACCCCACCTAACTATCTATCTATAAGACAAAGGACTTCTTTGTTTACTCAGATTATTTTCTGATTGTAGCTTTCCCTCCGATTCCAGCTTTCCAGTGGAAGACTGAAATTTCAAGACCACAGGGTGGCAGCATACAGCATAACATCTTAGTGTATTTAGTGCCATTTTTTCTTTCAAAAGAACTTGCATCAAGGAATAATCTTCCTATTTTCTTGGTTTTCCTTAACACAAAATATTGCAACTGGGATAGACAATGCCATGGCTGAGTAAAGGTCCATAATGACAGTGTAAAGACTATACCAGAGAAGCTTCAGGATACAGCGCTGGAATGTAAGGTGCCAGTGTGGAAAACACAGACATATGCAGTGCTGCTGAATTGCTGCTTTGAAGAATCCCTATTCCTCAAAGAAACTCCTATTCTTCAAAGATCCATCAGCTGATGGGAATGCTGAGTCACAGACTACTTTAGAGAATTAATACAGACAAAGATTATTTCCACTGAAACTCCCTGAAGAAGTCTTCAAGACCCTGGACTTAAAAACGAATCCCAAAGTGGTCTGTAGTTGGCCTTTGCTCTGCAACACATTCATAAATTATCTGGAAAAGGGAGTAAACACTGAGATTAATTTCCAAGTATCCTCCAATGATGGCACTAATTTGTTCCAGAAAGATGAAAAGAAGGAACAAGGAAGTAAAAAACTCAAACACAAAAAAAATATCCACAGAAAAAAACACACAAAACTTTCCAGTACTGACTAGACAGATGAATGACAGATGAAATCCATCATAAATTAAAACCAAGAAGTGATGAATATGTGAAAAAATCCTTAACTTCCCAAACATGACAGGCTCAAAATTAGAAACTGACACTTAAATGGGACCTCAAGGTTATGACAGCTCTATGAGAACATTCTCAATGCTCAGCAGCCAACAAAAAAGTAAATCAGGTATTAGGAATTATTCAAGATGGAACAGAAGAAAACGTCACCATATCACAATGCTCTTACAGGCTGCACACATTTTGGTTTCATGATCACAAGAATGACACAGAACAACAAAAAAAGACAGAGGTAAGAAGGAACCAAGGTATAGAATAGCTTTCAACTACCACTACGTAAGGTAAAATTCTTTAGCTTAGAAACAGGATGGCTGACAGACTGATAAAATGGATATCTACTAAATTTTGACTGGCACAGAGAAAGTGAATAAGGAATGATTTCTACTGTGTTTTTTAACATGGGAACTAAGTGGTATTAAACAATTTTCGCACACTGCAGACTCTAAACTAACAAAAGAAGATACTATCTAGAATATGTAGTTACACTGAAAAACACCTTGCCACATCACATGGAAGTTTATGTGGATCCAAAAGCAAGTGAACAATTTCTCAGGAAGAAAAGAGCAAACCGCCAAGACCTTTGCTTTTAAAGGAAGGCCCTACAGCTACAAATTGTTGGAGGCTGGGAGAGCAACTTAGATAAGTACTTCTACATGATAGCATTATTTATTTGCTGGACTCAGTGTGGAAAACTCTCTATTGAATTATCAGAGAAGGGATATTGTGGACTAAGTAGACCAACAGTCTGACTTGCTAGAACTATCTTTATAATTTTGTGTAACATACGTTCATTTTCACCACTTTACCAAATCTATACTTGCTGCTAGTTTGGTATACGCAGCCTAGTTTTCTTTCAGAGAGAGAACATGTCCAGTTATTTGGAGAAAGAATGTGAAGACAGGAAAAATGAAAATTTTGAAATAATGAAAGAAAAAGTTCATATATTATGCAAGATGAGGAAAGGAGAAAAAAAAAATCAACAAAACCACCATCAAAACACAAAAGAGCGATATATTGGAGTACCAAGTATGAAACATATTATCCTTTCAAGAGATGAGAAAGTAAACTGACAGTCAAAAAGAATCACTAGGGGAGGTGGATCAATTTTTTTTTTTTATAACAATAAAGGTTTAGAAATAGAAATCCATGTCCAGCAAGAGAATCCTGGCTAGAAGACTTGTGAAACACCTCTTTAGAACTCAGTTATAGGCAGGAATATTAGATAACAACAGTTGACAGCACTTTCAGAGACCTGCCACAATCAAGAAAAAAAAAAATTAAAAAAATCAATAGTTTGGGTTTTTTTTAAAAACAGATTTTTAAAAAAATTTATATTTCCTGTTTTACTATATCCTCACATAAAATAAACATGTACAACAACAACAAAAGTGAAAATGCCAAATAGTAAAGGGAAAAAGCAAAATAGTGAAGCCATGAAGAAACTCCAAATAAATTGTTGTCGCAAAACAGAAGTGTTCTGTCTGCCAAGTTAGCAAATGGAGAGCAAATGATCAAGGAGCTGAAGACAGAAATATTTGACAATAAGAAAGAGACACTTCTCCAAAGATATTATGAGAGTTCGGGGCGGGGGGATGGGGTGTGGGTGGAGTGGGGAGAAGGAAATTTAAAAAAAAACCCAATCAATCAATGATGTTAAGCTGTTGAACATTCACAGATAGGTGTGTGACATCTAGTGGTCTGACAGTGTAAATGGATTAAAAATATAATGCTGTAGAGCACCTTTAGTTTTGCTTTCGGTATTAAAAGCAGAGACCCTGGAGTGATGAGCGGTGATTGAGGTGTGGGTGAACAAAATCACGAAAAGGTCAGACTTGGAAGGGAGCTTAAAGGTCTTCTAGTTCCAGCCCTCCTGCCATGGGGAGGGTCACCTTCCACTAGACTAGACTAGGTTGTTCAAAGTCCCATCCAACCTGTGGGCATTCACAACTTCTCTGCGTGAATATAATCCGGAGTATACACTGTATATATATATACACACACACGGCTATTTTTCTAAAGCTTAAGAAGAGGAGTTATTAGGAAGGCCTGTTGGAGCTCTAGTTTTAAAGTTTCGAGTTCTAGAGCAATATATGACGGGGGCGGGGGGGGAAGTTTAATTAAATGTTGTTCTACAATTAAAACAGACATGCTTTCATTAACATTGTTCAATACAACTTCAATTATTGAGGGAAATTTTGAGCCTAAACTAAGCCCCAAAACCAGAGACCGCTTGAATAATACTCCCTCAGCTGTGAATGGAACTATATTCGAGTTAGATCACATACATATGGTATGCTTTGAGTAGACATGAAGACACATGGAATCTTGAAGACCCATGCATGGGAAACAAAACATATCTGTTCATTTGGAAACCTTTCTGAAACACAGTTTATTCCTAGCCCTTGTTTTGGCTCTATGCACCTTTTAAGAGCCATTCAGCTCAGCACTACAAAGGTAACAGCAATAGTTTTATTTTGAGATCCTTAAAAGAAATGGGGATATAAATGGGGATAGAATTTGTCACAACTATAGTATGAGCTTTTGACTGTTACAGATGCTTTCATTTACCTACTTTTAGGTTTGTGAACTGATTTAATATTTCATTTTAAAACTAAATATTATCATATAGTTAATGTTGAATTTCAAAGTGTAAACATATTGGATAACACATTCACTGAGAAACAAATTTCTAATTACTAAAATACAAAACATCAGTCTAACTGATAGAAGTATTAAATCAGAAAAATCAATCTTTCTTTAATAAAATATGAATAAAGTTGACAGAAGGTGTCTTTAAAAACATTTTATCTACTTACAATCATTTGGGTAAATTAATTTCCCTATAGAAATATTAACAGGCATTATTTGATGTGCATATTGATACAATTATATTCTGTAGTGAGAGTACCAGAACAAGAAAGTTTTGTAGTAGAATAAGTAATTTCTATTCCTCGGCTCTAATTCATTCTCTACATTACCAATGGTTTAGTTAAAAATAAACTGCTTAATTGTTCTTCCTTACAGGTTAATAGCTCTTATTTAACAAGAGTGATGCAAACATAAATTAATGGAGCTAATGACAGTATTTTATTGTTGATAATCTAAAGAATAAATGAAGTACATAAGCGTACCTAATGCATACTCATATTTGAGATGTCTCTGTCTAAAGATGCCAGAAGAAAGGCATATTTCTTTAGATAAATTTTTACTTGTAAGTGGAGGATTTAGTGAAACATGCAAGTGGAAGAATAACTGGATTATTGCAATCACTCTCATTTGCTCTCTACAGTCCCTATTTTCAGTGTTGCATGCTCCTTTGAGAAAATCAAAAGCTTGCCTTTTAGGGACAGACAATATATAACTATATGAGCTTTGCTTGTGACAATCATTCTTGTGAAATGATTTATACTGAAGTTACTATAGTGTTTGGCTGTTGAATTTCTTCTGTTTTATTCACTTACAATAACCACAAAATAGCTCGCAACCCTAAGAAGTCCTACAAAACTTCTCTATTACTCGTTCAAGGGGATTTTCTTCTCCCAAATTCTCAAACAGTTTTAGGTCTGATATTTTTTTAAAAAATGCTTATACATGACAAGAGCACAGTAGCATTGCAAATCACCAACTTTTTCTTTTTAAGCAACTTACAGTCTTGACACAAATTTAATATTCACCACATGAAATGAGCATGTGTAATGCTCCTTTGGCATTTAAGTTTCAGGCATGCTTTACCTAGATGAGAATGAAATATATTCATGTGGAATACAGCAGCGTGAGGATTGAAGTCTTCCATTCCATTTTTTTAATAAAGTAATAAAAATGCTGTCTTCAGCAACATAAGCAAAGAGCACTCAACATTTCAGAGAGAAAAACAGGATGAAGTCATGTAATGGAATGACTTTTATGACAACGATTGAAGTATTACTAAAACCTTTCAGAAGGCTCCTAGTCAAGGCACCAGGTAAATTCAGAGTTAAAACAGAAGTACCCACATTCGTCCAAATAAACTAGAAATATCTAACATAATAAATAATGTGACTAGATAGATAGAGAATTAGGGGAGCTACATCGCTCTGTTACCAAAAAAAAAAAAAAAAAAGAATTTTCTCTCATGCACAATGTTGCATAGTACACACACTTCCAGATAGCATCTTTACTTACATATGAAGTTAGTTATACTCAATGTTATATGAAATAAGCCATGATGTAAGGATAAGGATCAGAGAAGCTTCTCTGAATTAGCCACATGGAAAGGAGACATCCGTAAGAGAGGTGAGGAAAAAAAAAAATCAACATCACTACTGTTAGATCTGCATAGAAGAGCTCATTTCAACACAGTGTGATTCAGTATATCTGTCTGATTATTACTGGGATTGACAGAAACTCACAAAAATTAATCCAACACAAAACCATTCATGATCAAATTTCCATCTACTCCTATTTGACAGCAAAAACTGAAAATACTTCCTATCATTAGGTCACAATTCGCCTAGAAATAGATCATTGCACCTCATGAATAGCAAGCCTAGTGCAACACCACAGTCTAATCGGCACTTGTGAAATCTTGAAATCTGCAGTTGAGTCCTACTGGTAGAGGTTTACATCCACTTGGCAAAGCTAGCATCAGATGTGCTTGAAAAGCTAGATGCTAGTCTCAAAGGGCTACTAGAATGAAAATAAATATCTTCCTGCATGTTCATTTAAAAACAGCTTTCTTTTTTTTTTTGTATTAACTGCTGAAAGATGCACTTCTTGCTCAATTTTGAGGAAGGACAGAAGGAGAGGGGTCAGTGTTCTGGAACACTTACGTAAAGCTGCATTGCCCACCTCACCTCTCTCCCAGTCAGAGATAGCCTTTCCAACAGGGAGATCAGATGTGTCTAATGATCAGAACAGATGGATGTGAAAATTGAAATAAAGTCCCGAAGCATATTTTCTTGGAGTTCTCACTAGCAGATGGTTTTGAGGACTTTTGGAGGAATGCTCCACAGTCCTCATGTGTAATGCCCATTTGGAGTTAATTTTGCTTCCAGTCAGTGCTGTAGGTAATCACCGTCTCAGACAGGTATTAGGAAAAAGACTATGACAAAAGTCAACAGGAATATTAATCTCAGTTGTAATCTTGCTTCTTTTGCAGCGTGGCATAGCAAGCTTCCTCACAATCTTAACCGAGAGATATGCTTCAGCTAAAGGCAAGAACATAGTAACTCCTTTACGAAAGATTTTTTTCTTTACGAGAATGGACACATCTTTATTGAGATAAAGAAGTGTTGAAAATAACAGAAACAAGCATATTAAAAAATACATGAATGAGTTCAGTGAATTCAGTACAAGTCATATCAGGCACTTAGCAAATACTTTTGGTCCAGCATAAAGGTCAAAGGTTCAGCTTGTCTCCACACACAAAAAAATTCTTTCAGTCAGTCTAAGACAAACTGGAAACCATTTAAATTGTCAATCCCGCTTAAGGGCCTATCTGTCCTCATTCTACACCATAACATTTTAATAATCTGTTGGAGGTTCTAGAGATGAGTCACAATATGCTGTCTTTTCTAAAGAAACCACTCAAACTCTTCTCAGAGACTCAGGGTGGTAAAATTGCGCATAAATAAGAAAAATTCATGGTAATGTTAGAGAATTATTATTTTTTTAATAAACCAAGAATCCTTTCTGCACAAAATACTATATCTCTAAGGACAATATTTATTTAAAATAATTTTCAAAATGTCAACATTCGAAATTCCGATCTATTGGATGCATGTATACATGGGGATATATCTACAGATATAAAGCTATGCTGTGCCTAAAGACTCAAAAATGACAGTATTTCAGCAGTTTCTGGCCCAAATAAGTGAATATTGAGAGTTACAGACTCCTATGTAAATATATTAGCATTCTGCTATTTCTATCAGTATTAAATAAGCATTGACTATGGCTAATATAGCAAGTAGCATGCAATGCACTATTGATTTATTGAAAACTAAGGACACCTGAAAAAAAGGATAATATTAAAGAAAAAGAAAAAAAAAAAAAGAAAAAAAAAAAAAAAAAAAAACCAAAAAAAAAACAAAAAAAAAATCCAACACAAAACAAAAAAACCAAAAACCAAAACCCCCAAAAAACTCAAAACCTGGCACTTTTGAGCTAACCAGTTTGTATTTCTACAAGTGGAATGTAAGTAGTATCATCTTCCAGAAAAACATGCATGCCACTGAGGAGCAAGTGCTGATATACTAAATAACTGAGAGAAGAGAGGATTATAGTTGATGACAGCACGGAGAACACACTCTCTTAAAATATCCATAAGCTATTTTACATTCAGAATTCCAAAATAAATAAGACCTAGATTTCAGATTTGATTTGTTCTGGCACAAATCCGGGTAAACTAGAGTGCAGGGCTACTCAACATGAAGTTATTAAAAGAAAATTATACCCACAGTCTAATCTCTGGCAAGCACTCAAAAGCAGTCAAAGCAACAGTCATGAGATAGTTTTATTTTATGGTAAATATCTGACATTTTCATGAGTATACACTGGCAAGAAATGCATACTGATATTCCAAATGCCTATAAATAGCAAAAATGAACACACACAAATTCTGAGTAATTTAGGAAGTGCTCTTCCTTTTTCATCTCAATTGTATGCCCCTATGAGGTTGACAGCAAGTGCTAGTAGAATACATATTTTTGGGAGAAAAATGTAAGAACTTTGTCCTAAGTCCACCTAGCACAGTGCTTCACAGTAGCAAAAGGAAATGCTACTTAGGGAGAACACAGAAGTCAAGCCAGTTTCTCTCAGCACATTCCCACAGCACCTACAAACATTGAGTTAGGGATGCTAGAAAGTGCTTACTTCTCTTTTAAGTCATCATTTTGTTTATGACAGCAATTACTTTTTGAACCTACTTACACTACCTGACTCTACGATCTCCAGTAAATTCCAGGAGTTCAATGCCAACTGCATAAAGCAGCACTTTGCTTTATCTGTTTTAAGTTCACCTCCTAATACCTTAATTGATTGCCATGTAGTTTTAGTCTGGTGAGATTTGGCAAGTAACAGTTTCATGTTCATTTTATCCATTGCCATTATGATTACAGAAACTTCAACCATATTTCCATACCTTCTTTTATCCAAATTGAACCTGCAGCTTTGAACCTACTTGTTTTTCATACAACTGATGTAGATACGCACATTTGAAAGTATAAATGGCTTTGATTTTTTAAACCTACTTTGTATTCAAATTTTACTTCTGACTAGGATTTTTTAATGCACTTTGAAAATATGGTTTAGCTTTTCAATTTTTGACTTGATAGTAAAAAAAAATCTAAATAATTAGTGCATTGTTCTTATGTCTGTTAACATCCATAATAAATATGCAAAATCAATTTCCAACTATCTTTAAGCAGAAATACATACAGTGTTCACATCTGAAAACATTCTATCAGTCATTCATTTATAATGTAATTATTTTCCCAACTTTAGAGGGATTTGGAATAACTGTTAATACTTTTTTTTTTTGTACCCCAATCTCTGGAACCAGGAATTCAACTTGATAGCTTTAAATAAAACTATCTAAATCATACATCATGCACTGTCTGTTAACAGGATTGGAACAGAGTGTGTCAGGTCACCCTAAAAAGTAATTTAAAGAAATTACGCCTTCACAGGTTGTCTATCTGGGAGATGTATCCACATCTCTGTTACCATCATCTACCGCATGTAATGCATTATGAGAAAGACAGAAAGTGCTTATCTTACTTTGGACATTCTCTAAAGATGAATGATTATAACATCTGCATTGACTCCATCTGAATTTTGTGGTAAACCTCTGTATCAACAGAGGACAAGTCTAATCTAACATATTTAATGTATTTAGTTTCCCATTTTGTTGGTAGTCCTGCAGTGGCAGGACACACCAGCTGTTCATTTTTTGACTTTATGGATTTGCTTATTATAATTTAAAAACTGAAAATACAGACATAGAGCTTAGAAGATCCACCACTGATCAAATTTCCAATTGTGACTGTCTTTATGGACATTCAGAAATTCTTACCATGGATTTGAATGGCCTGTTGATACTAAAATCAAATTGTACCGTGACACAAGTATCACAGCTGTACTATTTTGTTTAATTGGGGATCATGCCAGTATGATCTGACCCCAAAATAAATAACAGTTGTAAAACTTCAATGGAAAGAACTTCCACTGGAATAGCATGCGAGATGCATGTTTTGTAATTTCTACATCCTTAATATTGTTATGAAAGCAAAATTCACAAAACGAACTGGAAAGCTTTCCTGTTCCACAACAAAGGTCTACACATTCTGTCAATGCTACAATTGGCAGGCAAGAGCTAACCTTTGGTGCCAGAAGTGTCGCAGCTGTTTAGAATCAATGCAAACAGGCTTGGAAACTGCAAGCCAGAGCATATGATTGCATGCACTATAAAAAGCAATGCTGTAGGCACTGCTTAAGAGAGGGTAGTGCTTGGCGTGAGGCTCTCCAGAGAAATGGACAGAAGAACAGTTGTTAGAGAGCATCAGACAAAGGTTTGCAAGAGTTCGACATATTCATTTGTGGGCAAGATAATGGTTTGGTTTCTAAGGGAGTGAAATGAATAGAAAGCCCCAAGGAACAGCAAGCTTTGAAAAATGCAGGAGTTGGGTAGAGAGGTCAGGTAAAATTTTGGTCTGTTGAAAGGGTAAGATTGGCTGGCATGTTTCTGTTGTTTCTGTAGACTTAAAACCAAGTCTTAGATGATCAGAAAAAGTCATCTTTGCTTAAAGGCAACCGGCACTAGAAACTGAAAATCTTTAACAAAGACTTCTTACAAAACACTAGTCAGGAAAGTTAAACAGGCACCAATGGAGACAACATGAAGTACAATCTAATAAAAAAATATCACTGGTGCTGAAAATGAGATATAAATCATCTTGCAATAACTGAACACACTCAACAGTGACTGAGATAATACTAAGCAGTGGGAGGTTTTTTTTAAGCAATATTTTTATTTTTCATACTAAAGTACATCTGAGAAAAAGAGCTAAAATCTCAGTAAAAAAAAGATGACCAAAAAATTAGGATTATAACACCTGTAATCTCATCTTCAGCATCTGTACACTTCTGCCAGAACTGGTTGCTAGAAGAAGCTCTGGACAGATATATTTATCACCACTGTTATGGAGCTCAGACTCTTCAGGAAAATACTTGTCAGAAATCAAACACTTATTTAATCATGGATGAGTGTCCACAACTCCATAACATGGCTAATTTGTATAAATTTATATAGTATTGTCACTTGAAAACAGTCCCTTTCACTCTGAACCCAAAGTATATCTAGATAAAATTTGCATTTCTTGCAGCCATAGGAAGGAAAAATTTTTGCTAATCCTTCAAAAAAAAAAAAAGTGTCAAACTATATTTATTCTAAACTGAAAAAACACCAAAGTTCTAACAACTAGTAAAACAGATTTGTTCTTTTTTTCAAGGAAGATTTATTTACCAATGAAGTTATTTTAATTCTTCTTATGATCAAACAGTTACATACTGCAACAAAAGCATTTTATCTTAACACTCAGCAAGGATATCAACAAACTGTCAATTAGTGTATACGTAACAGTTCACTTCAGCTACTTACTTCCCCACCAACTAATGAAGAAGGCAGAAGAAAAAAAGGCAAAGAAACGCAGTGGAGAAAAAGGAGAATCATGTTATTTTTCCATAATTCTTATATACAAAAGCATACCAGATATTTAGGATGTATAATTAGTTATATGCACATTAATGACATTCCAACAACAAAAGCATAACATACCCTTCTATTTTCACTCATTTTGCAATTTACAAAACCTGCTGTTTCCTTTTATCACAGAAGCAGGACTATATCTTAACATATTATTTGCTTTAATTTCATTGAATCAGAACATTGCACAAGGGAGTCCTCTAAAAACATGAATTGCTTTGATGCTTGAAAATTAAATCAAGTATGACAGCAAAGACCCTTGCCAACATTGCCAGGTTAGTGTAGTGATTAAACAGCATGTTAGGCAGAACTTTAAACCAGGACTGCTTTAAGGGATTTTGCTGCAGAATATGACATTGTTGGTACAAACATGCACAAAAAATAAAATAAAATAAAATTTAAAAAAACCAACACAACATAAATTGATAGCAGAATGAAGTGCCTGGTCCAGGCTCTATTCTTTTTCTGTCAGATAGATTCAAGACTATCAGGAAAGACATCAAAAATGCATTCTCGTATGAGAGCCCTGTAGAAGAAATAGCAAGAAAAAGATGAGAAGTGAAAAGAACATGGAGCCTACTTACTTTCAATACATTATACCTATCTATACCCCTCTGTCTTCTCAGGGTTCACAGAAGATGTAAGAAAGAGCCCCTGGGAAAATGCTGCTTTTCTGTGGAGTATCTCCATCTATCCTGAATACAATTATTCCTCTGAAAATAAGAAAATATTAATTCTCTTTCTTTGCCTTCTGGAACATGCTACAGACCCATCAAGGAGCAGACCAGGATGTCTCTACACATTTCTTTTTACACTTTCCAACTTAGGGCTTTGAAACTCTTTTCTTAGATCTTGAGCGGTTCAGCAGTATTTAATGGTACAAAACAGAGGTGGAAAATTATACCAAAGGACCTTCCCAGTTTGTGAAAGAGATCTATCCCTTAGCAGTAGGATGATGCTTATGTTAGCAACAGAAGGCCTTGAGAAAATCATTCCGTTTTCCTGAGCTAAAAAGTCACAATTTTCTTGAATCAGCTAACTTATTTAAAACATTGAAGCCATTGAAAAAGAGTTCTATTGGTTAGGAAAGACTTCAGAATACAAACCATTTATAGTATCATTGAACTGGAGACTTATTAAGTCAGTCTCAAATTAACAACTATCTCAGCACAAAATGACTCATTCGTTTTATAGTACCAAATCAGTTATTTAACACAGTACCACTTAATAACCTCTGGGAATAAGGAGTACAAACATTTCCTCCCCACAAAACACCTCTCCTGCACTAAAGAAAACCCCGAATATCAGCCCCTCACATCCCGCCCCCCAAATTCTTCTCCTTTCTCTGTGCTTGCTTAACGCATTTCACTAAATTTTGCACAAGAAATCAATAAAGATGTAGCCAAACAGTGGTAAAGCCTATATTTGAGCAAGTTCTAAGGACTTTTAGCTACAGAAGCAGCTAATTTTCCAATTCTGAATTCTCAGAAGTGAAAGATGAGCAGTTTGAGATTAACAGTGAAGTAAAATTAAAAAGCTTAGTCAGAAAAGGGTAATGGAGTCTTAACAGTTATTATCACATTAGCATATGGAAGTTCAAACTTGTTGCAACTTATAAGAATGACTGTGCTCAGGGCCTGACCCTGTTCCCTTTCCTTAGCTGGAAGACTATCAGAACACATTGTTCTCACAGTCAACAGATCTCTGGCTTGCATGCCTTGACTAAAGAGTAACAAAACTTTAGACAGCAACTTGTTGAGAGCATTCCATGGGCCAGTCTCTAGAGTACTCAGCACAGGAAGGACAGGGATTTTTTGGAAAGAGTCTAGTGGCAGGCCACAAAGATGATCAGAGGGATGGAGCACCTCTTCTACGGGGACTGGTTGAGAGAGCTGGGGTTGTTCAGCCTGGAGAAGGCTCCAGAGAGACATAGCGGCCTTCCAGTACCTGAGGGGGGTCTACAGGAAAGATGGGGAAGGACTCTTTGTTGGGGATTGTAGTGATGGGACGAGGAGTAATGTTTTTAAATTGGAAGAGAGGAGATTTTGATTAGACATTAGGAAGAAATTCTTTACTGTGAGGGTGGTGAGGCACTGGAACAGGTTGACCACAGAAGTTGTGGATGTTCAAAGTCAGGCTGGATGGGGCTTTGAGCAACCTGGTCTAGTGGGAGGTGTCCCCCACCATGGCAGAGGGGTTGGAACTCAATGATCTTTAAGGTCTCTTCCAACCCAAACCATCCTATGAATCTATGAAGACAGTGCTAACGGCCCAGGATATGGTAGGCTTTTAATTCAGATAATTTAATGTTTTCAGACATCTACAAATTCTGAACATTTCTACCCTGTACTTTGACATTTTAATAGAATAGTTTTGTCACTGGAAATAACATTGCTACTTATACAACTTCAAGATTTACTATAAGAAGGCTTATGAATGACAGAAGATGCTTGACTACTTATCCATAAGCCATTAACCTACATGGTCATTTAAATGATGAGTTATATAAGACAGTAAAAAGGAAAAGAAAACACAATTAAAATTCTGTCTGTGGAGTCAAGTGCATGACAAGAACAATTTGCTAAGGATAGCTGTCATAGCACACTAGAATTTTCTGAGGGAATCATTAGCTCCTACCACCTTCTACTACTGTAAATCTTGAAGTCAACAGTAGACAGACCATGGCTTTAATTTAGGAAACATTTAACAGACAAATTAAGCCAGAGCTAACTACTACATTGACAATTAAAATATTAGTTATTCAGCTTATGAATTTCACAATACTAATAATTACATGTGTTTATCATACTGAAAATACCCTACTGTGTTTCCTCTGGCCCATCCACACCATACCCTAACTGTACTACAGAAGAAAACTGAGTGCACATATGAAACACGTAAGAAAAACATAAAGCTATGTAAATGTCAATTAAAAGAAGAAATGCTTACGCAGCTTGATTCCATACTTATTAAGCCAGTTGCAAAACTCGGGTGATGCTCTAAGTTTCCTCCACTATCCCCAATTCCCTTATAATAAAAAACCTATTTCTCTAAAAACCACAATAGAAGTTTGTAAATTGCAGTATCTTGACTGGCAATGCTGTAGTGCCTTCAAGTTTGTACATTTTGCTGACTACACTCTCCTTCAGAACACTGTTTCCTACATAAAAATGTCTGAAGCACAGTGTTTACCACCAAATCAGTTCTGGACAGATCTGAAAACAGTTTCCTCTCTCTTCTCATTCATATACATATTTACTTACTGGCAACATCAAACAAAGGTAAAAATATGACTTCTAAGAATCTTTTCATGTGATTAGTAAAATCGTACAAAGCTTCCAACAGTACTTTTTAATCTACTTTGATACACAGAACAAGCCTGAGAGACATGATCTATTTTAGCTACACAGAAAGAAAATATAGTGGAGTTTCCTAAACATAAATAGGTGCTAATTTTTGGTTTAAATCTCAAAAACATAGTAGGGACAAAGCAGAAGTAGCTGCAAATAATATTAACCATGCAAAAGCAAGCAATGCTTAATTTTAGCACGCAAAACATTTCAGCATTTCAAAATCCAGAGGCATTAGGGGGACAACAAAAGAAATTTAGCTCAGCTGACTTCAGTGGAAGATTTTTCGACAAAAAAACATACGTGCACCTACTGTGATGAAAAATGTTCTTCAGCTCTAAGTTCCCCTGAGGAGCTTGCCGTCACGATCAGGGAAACTTCCAGAAGAGCTTTTTAAGTTTTGCGACTCTCCCTTTCCGTGGCCACCGAGCTCCAAAACAACCTGGGCACCTCTAAACTGCTTTCTAACTCTTCTCTGTTGGTGCCGCCTCAGGGCCTGCTCTTGAACAAATGCCTCAACCAAGGGGAAGAGGCCTCAGCAGCGCCTCGAGCTCCTAACGGCATTTCCCGCCTAACAGCCTTTCCCATCTCACCGCCCTGGGCCCTGAGGGTTTCTCAAGCTGTTGGTGGCCGGGCCGGGCCATCAGGCATTGTCCGTTCTTCAGCGGATGGAGGATGCGGGGCTGTGGTGGGTTGTGAGGGAAAAGGCAGCGGGAGTGGTGGGCGAGAGGCGGGCTGTGGAGAGCTGGCCTGGCTTCTTCATCTGGGTGGCAGGCCTGCAGCTTGTCAATTTCAAGGTTCGTCTTCTTCATTAGCAACTGGGTAAGAGTTATTAGGCAGAAACATGTCTTCCTAACCACCACAGGACCCTCTGGCACCCCAGTCAGCAAGTCCTGCATAGTGAAAGCTACTTTTACACCTCTTTCTCAAATCCCCTTTTCCCTGGACCTGTAGAAATTATTCTCCCAGTTCTTTTGCTACTGCAATAGGGTTCAAATTACTAATACATACTAGAGCGTTCAAAATAAAAATCTGTCTTTTCTTATAGCATCTGTAAAGTGTTTGTTCCTTTTTATTCACAGCTTGATTTGTTAAAAGGTCCCCATATCTGTCCCTCATGCAGTACTGAACTCGTATGGGTTTTTTCTAGTCATGGCTTTCTTAAGGGATTGGAAATACCTCAGAATTAACTGCTACATCTACCACCTTTGACAAGAGAATAAAGGTGGGGTTTGCTTCATTTTTAGTCTTCAGTTACTCTTTGCCAGTCATAAAATTACCCCATTTTGCCTCTGAATTTTAATTCTTAAAAATCCTACTAAACTAATGAAGTATAAATATATCATAAATTGCTTCCCTAAAAGAAACTTGTCTTTTGCATACATATTTTTTTCTGTTATCAAATCCTTCCTTTCATATCCTTTATAGAGAAGCTTAGTAACAATAGGCCCTGGAACAAGAGAACAAGCACCACCAGTCTGACTTGGTCACCAAAACAATGGAGATTTATCTTCCAGCATGGTCTGCTGTCTGCCAAGATAGCCAGGTAAGAAGAATAGCCGTGTATCTTGTATTTTTTACAAGGTTTAACAATTTTGGCAGGGGGTGTGTTGTTCCTATGTTTTTGCGTAGCCCGGGGTTTTCCAGGGGGTGTTACTGCTTGGACTTTGTTTTTCATATCTAATAAAGGCCTTGGTTTTGTTAGAAAGCCATAAAAAATGGACTGCAGAAATCACATTGTAAAGTGGTTTGGTGTTTGGTTTTTCCCCCTGCTTTTTTCTACCTCTGTAACTAGTTAGTGGCCTTAAACAAACACATACTAGTTGAAGTCCTGTTTCTGTTTACCACACTTTGTGTGTAAAGCTGTGTTCCTATCTATCTCTCCATAAGACACTTTGCATACAGGTAGATTCTGTTTTTCCACTCTTACAGTGTTTGAAGGATTAATGGAGTGTTTTTCTGTTTTGCATACATCTCTGTACATGCTCTTTCTCTCTGAAAGACTTGTGTTTATTTGTTACAAATTCATATTGTGAGTAGTCTGAAGATCCTTGATTAGTTGATGAAATGTAATATTGTAGAAATAGCTTCAGTCTACTGTATGGTTGAAGAAAAAGTATTCTGTAACTTTGGAAGCTATATTCAGTGCTTCAGTTTGAGTGATATATCTTGAAAAAGAAATTAGTGACTTGTAGAAGAGTTTATGTTTAATGTAATACAGAAGGGCTAACCTATAACAGAAACTGAGTATATGCCTGGGTCAAGATACTTGTTTTTATTTCAGTTCTGCAGAATTGGGCCAGGTATTTAACAACATCCAGGATACCACATGTTCCCAACTGACCAATATTTACAATGATAAAATACAGCTGATTGGTTAATAATGACTCACTCTGTATGCCTCTGCATATGCATACATATGCATATCTAAGTGTCCTGGTTTCCAGTAGGGATGGGGTTAATTCTCCCCTGACTCTGTCAGGGCACAGCTGTTCCATCCCAGGTGCACCAGGCCCAGGGGTAGCAGGGAGCTGGGCGGTAGGCGTGGGCTGCGGTCAGTATCTGTGTTACTGTTTCCCCGTAATACCTGTTGTTCTGTTAAACAGTTTTCTTTTGTCCCAACCCACGAGTCTGCTTTTTTTCCTTCCAATCCTCTCCCACCGCTGTGGGAAGTCAGAGCGAGCGGGCTGCCACGTGGCTCTTTGTTGCCGCCGAGGCCAAACCACGACACTAAGCTCATATCTAAAACAGTTAGGGAGATTACCTGATGCTCATTATTCACAAAGGGGTATGTATTTTAGCATTATAACTACCCAAGGTTAGCTTGGGGGTGAACTCTTGGCTAGAATTTCGTTGAGAAGTTACACTTTTTGTTATCTTATGTCTAAGTCAGCAACTGCAAAAGGACATACAAGACATTGTTTTGTTCCTCATCCTGTTCAAGGTTAGAGACCTTCTCTGATGTCTCAACCCTGCCCCATCTGAAACTTTTGGATAAACTTTTAACTTTGTTCTTTTAACATCACAGGAAGTAAGCTGTTCTAGGGGTATACTTCTAACGCATCAGTTACTTTGTTGATATCCGGGGCCTCAGTACTTTTGAATCTTATATCTTCTGTTTACAGTTTTCTAGAGGAAAATCTAATGTGGTTTGGTTTAATATAGCTTATACTGAACAACTGTATTTTTTTGCTTATCAGTCCTTTCTTCATGGTAGAATTTTTAACTTTTCTGTTTTGTAATAGTCTGAAAACTCTGAAAAGGAAACGACAGAATCAGTTTCTTTAAGGGACATACCCCTCTAGTGGGTCTTCAGACTGGAATGTAGTACTTAAAAGTTACTAGTCTCAGTCAAAGAGACACCTTTTGACACAGGATGTTCTGGCCCACATCCTTGTGGCCATTTGTTGTGTTGAATTATTTGCAAGAGTTTGAAAGGAGTTGGGATTTGCTTTTGATTTATTTTTCTTCTTTTGTTGAAAAAATCCAGTATTCTGTTTCTGTAGGCTATGCTTGTGCCTGGCAATGTATTTGACTGTATGTGCTAAACATTTGCTGTAATTAGGATGCCAAACTGAAATGCAGAGAAATATCTTGCTGGTTAGATGATAATGCTTGGTAGCTTGCAGGGTCTAGGCTGAACACCTTAAAAAGTGACATATAGCAACATGATGGTGTTTTAACAAAAATCTGTCTACCAAGTGGTACTTTTCATTCTCTTTTTTTCTTAATTCCACAGTTGTTCAATGGAAACATTGTATACCCACGTGCAGCTGAACTATGTGGTTTTGTACTTTATAATTTGATTTTTAATCCATACCGTGTTCTAGTACTTTCCGTATAAGTGGGGTGAGAATAAATTAGTTTTTCTTTCTTCAGAAATCAAAATATTTTTTTTCAGGAAAGATATCTGACAGCATGAACTGTTGTCCACTTAAATATTCAGCATTAAAAAAACCCCACCAATGCTACTATGGGAATAAATTCTGACATTAATTATAAAATTACGGTCTTTAACGTGGTTTTAGATGTTTAGCAATTTTACAATATTTGCCACTACTTGGGGCTAGTATTTTGCNGGGGCTTGTTTTTTTCTTTTTCTTTTTTTTTTTTTTTTTTTTTTTTAAATTGCACCACATATATGATCCCAGTTCTATTTTTTTTAGGGGAGAAAGACTGCAAATTAAATGCATGGATAAAAATAAATGCGGCAATTAATCTATAATAATGCTGTTCACAAAAATAGTGGACATATTTGATAGCCCAAATCCTTATATGCTTTTCTCCTGGATTCCATAATGGCGCCATTTCCAATCAATGCTAATTTATGTAATAAAATCTCTGTTCTATAACTTAACAACACACAAACATGTTTATATCCATGCAGTATTAATGATCAAGAAAAGGCGTTAACTTGAAAAAGGTATTTTTGGACCTTAAAAGGAGGATGCTGCTTTTGATAAGAAAGATTCTAAATACAGCTGAAAGCAGAGCACTGAATTACTTTGGCTCATAAAAAAGCAAACTTTATATCTAATCTAAACTTCTCACGAAAATCTTAATAGGATGCTGAAAATTTCAAAAAGTTATTTTGAGATCTATGAACATGATTAATGGACATCTTGTGCTGGTGTTTGGGTTTTTAATGAGATTCTTGTCCAAATAACAATTCCCTACCCACAGCAGACTGTGAGGTCCTGTTTCCATTTGGCCTTTTAAGTACTGAAGGAGTAAACAATATTGCAATGTTCTTCCATATATAGATCAATTTAGCATGCTAATAGACTTCTCTTGCTCCAGCTGACTTTGTGGCACAGTTGCAAAAGGCCCTTTGGGACTCAGCCAGATAGCTCTTCTAACATAAAAGCAAACTGCTTGTTTATTTTAGTCCGAAAGGAAACTCCTGTTAGTTTTAAATTAGTCTTGAACAGTACAGCTGCTCTCCCCTGTAGATCTACATTGGACTTGTTCAATCAGCTTGCTTTTAATCCCTAAAAAAGAGGTCCTGAACTGTGATTTAGATTTATTCTTGCTTCACTTTGAACTTGGCTGAGGGAAGAAAGCTGTGTTTTTGTCAGATGAGGTTATGCTAAATGCAGTGATCTTGTCACCATGGTGCAGCAACAGATCCTGTCCTGCCCTTCACCTCTGCCTTGGCACTTCTCTCTGTTTGTTTGAAAAATAAAAGAAAAAGAAATACGGATGTAAAATGTTCTATGGTGGCTTGCTAGCCCTTCAACTGTGCACAGGTGTGAACTTCTCAAAAAGCTGGAAATAGTTTGAAGAATGTAAAACAGAAAAAATCAAAAGCCATTCAGAATCACAGAATAATAGAGGTTGGAAAGGACTTTGGAGATAATCTAGTCCAACCCCCCACCAAAGCAGGCTCAGCTGGAGCAGGCTGGACAGGAACGCATCCTGGAGGGTTTTGAATATCTCCAGAGAAAAAAACTCCACAACCTCACCAAGAAGCCTGTTCCAGTGCTCTGGCACTCTCAAAGTAGTTTTTTCCTCATGTTGAGGTGGAATTTTCTGTGTTCCAATTTGTGTCCGCTGCCCCTTATCCTGTCACTGAAAGGAGTCTGGTCCCATCTACTTGACATCTGCCCTGTAGGTATTTATAACTATCGATGAGGTTCCCTCTCAGTCTTCTCTTCTCCAAGTGAAACAGATCTCTCAGCCTTTCCTCACAAGAGAGGTGCTCCATTCCTTCCATCATCTTAGTAGCCTCTGCTGGACTCTCTCCTGTAGTTCCATCCTTCTTGAAGTGGGGAGCACAGAACTGGACACTACTGTGGACAGGGCCTCACCAGGGCAGCGCAGATCGGGAGGATGACCTCCCTGGACCAGCCGGCCATGCTCTTTTTAATGCGGCCCAGAGAGCGTTGGCCATGAGGGCACATTGCTGGCTTGTGGTCAACTTGTCCACCACGACTGTCAGGTCCCTCTCTGCAGAGCTGCCTTCCAGCTGGTCTACCCCTAACCTGCGCTGCTGAATGGGGTTATCCCTCCCGAGGTGCAGGGCTTTATGCTTTCCCTCGCTGAATTTCACTAGGTTCCTCCCCGTGTGACTTTCCACCCCGTCCAGGTCACTGGATGGTGGCGCGGCTGTGGCCTATCAGTCTCTAATCAGAGTATCGGGTGTGCTCAGAGCAAGCCGTACGCTCCGTCTGCTGGAAAATGCCCTTCCCACCCTACCTGCTGGTTAACTGGGAGCAGCTACCCGAGACCCACTGGTCTCTATTGGTTTACTACGGCCGTGGCCGGGCGGTAGCTGCCACCAACGCTGGGCGGAGCTGGGCCTTCCCGGCGTGCTCCGCGGGCAGCGCGGCGCGCTTGCATGCCGGGATTTGTAGTCCCGGTCAGGCGCCTCTCTCCTTCCGGGAGCAGCGGGGGAGAAGGGCCGAGCCCGCGTCACGTGAAGCGCGTGTTGCCGTCCCTGGGAATTCCCCGCCTGGCGGAGGCCGGTGCCGCGGCCATGCCCGCAGAGGTTGGTGCCGGCGCGGGGGAAGGGGCTGGGTGGGGGTTGCCGGTGGCTCCGTCGCCCGTGGGCGGCCCCGCGGCCTGGCTGTGGTGAGGGTGCCTCGGGGGTGCCGGGGAGCCCAGCGCCCCGGTGGAACGGGGGCGGTGGGAAGGTGGCCGTGTGTCCCCGGTGAGGGGCGGTAGGCAGAGTTTAAAGGTACTTGTAACGAGTCCGTCGTGGATGTCAGGTAAGCAATGAAATAGCCAGAAAGCAGCGCCTTAAGCTGGAAAACTGGGTGAGTCCTTAGAAGGAGCGTTTTGTGCGTTAGTAAAAGGGGATCTGGCAAAGGAAATGAGTAAAGTAGGTGTATTGGTATAAGATGTGGAAGCAGAAAGGTGATGAAGCAGACGGATGCAGGTGTTGCAGGCCGTGTTGGTTTAGAGGAAAGGAGTAGGGATGAGTGTTGAGAGAGGTTTATATGCTAGTGATGCTTTCAGCTTTTAAGAAGTAACAGTTTTAACCACTGACGTTTCACCTGGGAGGGAAATCAACCTGATCTTCTTAAACAGTTCTGTTTCCCATCAACTTACAAGTGAGGGTGGGTTGGGCTGCAAACTGTTCAAGTGAGTGGTTTTAGGAGATTTTTAATTTCTTCAGGAATCCTTTTATTCCTCTGCTGTCTTACACATCAGTTCTATTTGTTACCAATCAAATGAGAAGAGAATATTAAGAAATAAAACCGAAAATCCAAATACACCTTCACATCTCCCCTTCCTTCCTGTTCTCAATTTTATTCCCAATTTCTCTTAGCTCCTCCCCACAAGCAGTGCAGGAGTTTGGGGGATGGGGATCCTTCTGCTGCTCCTGTGTTTTCACTCTTCCCCTGCTCCAACATGGGGGTCCCTCCCTTGGTAGGCAGTCTAGACAGTCTTCCATGAACTTCTCCAATACGAGTCCTTCCCGTAGGCTGCAATTCTTCACAAAGTGCTCTAGCCTGTGTCCTTTCACAGGGTACAGTCCTTCAGGAACAGGCTGCTCCAGTGTGGGTCCTCCGTGGGGTCACAAGTCTGCCACCAAGCCTGCTCTAGCATCAGCTCCTTTTGGGGCCACAGGTCTTGCCAGGAGCCTACTCCAGCACAGGTTTCCCACAGGGTTACAGACTCTTTTGGAGACATCCACATGGTTTGGTGTGTGGTCCTCCACAGGCTGCAGGTGGATCGCTGCTCCCCCGTGAACCTCCGTGGGCTGCGGGGAAACAGCCTGCCTCACCGTGGGATGCAGGAGTATTGCTGCTCTGGTGCCTGGAGCATCTCCTCCTCCTGCTGCTTCACTGACCTTGGTGTCTGCAAAACTGTTTCTCTCACATATTCTCATTCCTCTTCTCGTCTGCAGTTGCACAGGTTTCTGTGGTTTTTTTCCCCATTTTAAATACGTTGTCCCAGAGGTGCTACTGCTGTTGATGATGGGCTCAGCCTTGGTCAGTGGCAGGTCTGTCTTGGAGCTGGCTGGCATTGGGTGTGTTGGACAGGAGGGAAGCTTCCAGCAGCTTCTCACAGAACCTCCCAGCTACTAAACTCTTGCTCTGCAAACTAAATACGTTCATAAAAGAACTTGTGGTAGAAATACTTATGAGATGATTGCCTGGTACCTTTAGGAGGAGGCTATTTCCCCAAATTCTAAGCACAATTTTTGAACTAGCAACTCTGAGTGAAGTCAGAAGGCAAAAAACACTGGCTGAGTGAACTCTTGATCAAATTATACGAGGGATTTAGTCACTTTCTCCTCCTAAAAGCTCACATTTTTTCAATACTGCATATTATTTTTCAGTCCTTGTACTTTGCAGTTTAGAAGAGCCTAAAGTGACCATTGCCAGAACACTAGCTAAGTTACGCTTTATGATAACAATTAAATAGTTAAAAGCTCTTTAAAAGAGGAGGGGGATAAAGTGACATCATTTTGCAGCAAAAATAGGTAATAAATTAGAGATAATTTTAAGATTGTCCAAATTTCAGCAAATATTCTGATTTGGTATTCAGTATAGCTCTGTTTTCTGTATAACACTTACAAGATGGGGAAAGTGTGAAAATTATCAAATACATGAACGCACTGTATTTAGTGTACTCAGGGTAGGGAAATAGAGAAACGTCATTTCACAGTATGGAACAGACTGTGAGTGAAGTTCCAAATCCAGTAACATTTGCTCTTATGATAGCAATAGAAGCATTGAATTGGAGATTGTGAACTACGACTGGAAAATGTTAAAAATGTTAAATGAGGGATGTCTACTTGGGAAAGTGAAAACTACCCTGGAAGAAGTGCAGCCCTGCTATTGCACATGCTATTAATATCTGACTTCTTTAAAATAGATTTTGGAGAAAAGCAGCGGAAACGAAGAAGCAAATGGAATAAAACACAGTGTGGATTTACCTTTTGATATTTGTTTTCAGTCTTCTGTGGGTATTTTCTAAACAGGAAGTCTAGATAGACTTGTATTCAATTAAACAGTTACAGTGGCAGTGAGATCCAGTTTATTTAAATGACAATAATAGGATTAACACAAGAGTCAGGCTAGTAAGAAGTCAGTGGTGAGCTTTACTGAGGGGGACTTTTAGAGACTCCATACGGATGTGGTTTATCCACACAGATAACTTTGCAATCAATATTACTTTTTGTTAGATGTTTATACTATAATTTGCATCAATTAACTATTTTTACATGAATATATAATACTTTAAGTGGAGTTTTTAGTGTATGAAATTGTGTATGTTACTAAAATTTGGCAATACGTGTAGGGAGAAGAAATGAAGTTTAAAAAGGGAAATGAAGAGTAAGTAACTCAAAGTCATCCACTTAGAAGCTGCTGACAGGAACTTGTGTTGAAACGACCAAGTTTGTCTGAAATAATGAGATGTAAACCTCAATATAGAATCACAGAATTGTAGAACAGCCCAGGTTGGAAAGGACCTGGAAAGATAATCTCGCCCATCCTTTTGTGGAGAACGGTGCCTACATGACATTATCTAACGCCCTGTGTGGTTGTGTCTTGAAAATCTCAAGCTGTTCTGTTAGTGAATTGCAAGATGACTAAGGGCTGTCAGTGCCACTCAGTTTAGATTTGGTTTTTAAAGCTGCAACAGGTGAGGTGTTTCCAGTTAATTAAATATAAATGCAATTATACAAGACTTTCATGATACTTCACCACTGAACTTGTAAACTTATTGAACGTTAATTAATCTGACAGTTGAATTGAGTGGGAGGAAACTTGTGACTAAGGAGGTTGGGCCTACTGTTTGTTTTACAAGAAAAGATTTTTAAAAACCCAAAAGAAACTCTCCTAGGTTTCGTAAATACTTGTTCTTTATAAAAATTTTTAAATGGGAAGGAATGAACACCAAAAAAGTGTCTATTAAAAATATTTAGCATGAGAACATATGGGGTTTTTGGTAGTCGTTGAATATACTTAGAGCTGGTGCTAGCAAGGTTTAACAGCCAGAAGCCATCTTTTTCCTACTTGTATTTCTTTGGCAGTATTGCTTCTAATTAGCTTCAAGATGAAATTTAAGAGTTTATTAAACAGGATTATATGAGACTGAGAGGACAATATTTAATTGATTCCAACTTCCCTTCCCCTCCCTTTTCTGGTGGTTGTCAGAGCAAGTGGTTGTTGTGACAGCATCCACAGAAAGGCAATTTGAATACAGGATGATGAAGATGCAAATTAGCGATGAAGATACTGCAGTATTAAACTGTTCAGAGGAAGTAAAATTTATTAAGCAATGTTGTCATAAAATGGGCTTTTTAGTACACTTCTGGTTCTTGTGAGAGTAGATCGTTTATTATAGGAAACTTTAGATTTTAAAAATTGCCTGTTGTACCTAAGGAGCTTTTGCTTGGCTCCCCTGCTTTGCCTAGATGTTGTCAACAGATGAAACTGCAGTGATCAGTTTGTGAGCTCAGAGGCAGTAACTTTCCGTTTCCTGGAGGCAGCAAAATGAAAGCGATTTGAAGTCCTGATTTAGCTGACGTGCTGACGTGTGTCTGAAAGAGCACCAAGTGTTGCTGAGGCTGCAGGGCTCTGCCCTTGTACACATGAACTCAGGGAGAGCTTTGGGCCCGTGGACTTTGTCCATATGGAAGGATGAGCAGCAGCCAAAGCTGACGGCTACTGAGATACACTTGTGCAGACTTTTTGCTCTAAAAATGGAGCAAATATCTGTAAAAAGCAACATCTCTCTGTAGAACACACTGTTCACGACTGGAATCAAAGAGAACCTAAAATTTCTGAGGGAGAGATGCGAAATGATAGATGCTCAAAGAGACTGGAAGCCTTGCTTATCTTAACATCATGTGTTGTATACTTCATATGCTGTGTGGAGTTTTTGATGCTGACTGTGGGTTTTCTTGCTGTGCTGGAGCATCTTTTAAACATGAAAAGAAAGCAGTACAACTTTTCTGAAATTAAGATGAAGACTGCAACACACTCAGTCAGGATCCTTGTGGATCAAATGTATTTATTGAATTTAATGTCTTGTGTCTACATGCATATATACACCCTTCTGGGCAACGCAAGGTAAACCACTACAAAAATTATATTCTGATTGTTAACAGCTGGAGACTGTTCATACTACCATTATGAAGTCAAACCCCTCAAGTCTGGAAGGTAAACAAAGAAGAAGGGTTCAGGTTCTCAGTAGCTTTGAATAAAATCAGGAAAATACTATCTTGAAATAATTTGCATTTCACATTCCAAAATATTTGGAAAACGCTTCTATTTTCTTTCTAATCAGAAGATGGGGTAGAATGGGAATCTCCTCAGTACTAGAAAAAAAAACGTAATTCTGCTTTTGCTATCTATTCCTAATCTGAGAAAAAGATTCATATTTCATAGTACAGAAATCTGTTTGAGCAGTGGTCTGTTTGCTGCTAGAGCCTCTGCTTTCCTTATATGTAAAATGTGTTTTATATTTAACTACCTCCCATGATGTTAATGACTAATATTTGTGTAGTGCTATGAAGAGAAAAGCTGTATTTCTGCCAAGCATTAGTAAGAAATGGGAGGGCTTTCTTCATCTCAACATAGTTAATATATTAACTTGAAGCTTTTCTATAACCTACATTAAGCATCAGTGAACAACAGAAGTTTCTGGAAACCATTTTTTTCTACAGTATGTAAAAGATACCATAAGTGATGTCATCTCTTCAAACTCATCTCCTTACAAACAATGGACACAATTACTCCTGCTAGTTCTTTACACTGTGTCCCATCATTGGCGTATTCAGGTTGGTGGTTTTTTTCTAAAACACTGATTATTTCATACAAGCACTAATACTATTCATTGTCTGTATTTATTTTTGGAAATAAAGATTGAACTCTTTTTAAATAGGCTGTTTCATGTGCAAATCATTCTAAAAATATACATGTAAGGTATTTCTTCGTCACATATGAAAGGATTAGGATCCTTTATTAGGATGGGAAGTGGGACTGAAGTTTGCTTAAAGCAAAGGCTAAGATGGACTGTTGTATTCGTATACATTAATTTGTCTATATATTACTTTAAATATTTTAGTGGGAACTCTTTCGCTTTAACTGGTTACTCTGGTACAGATTATCTAAGAAACTGCAACTCCAGAGAGATCAAAATTCATTCAGTTGCTTCAGAGTGACGATGGCTCTGGGACATCTGCAGCAGTGCATACAAGTACGGCTTTGAACTGGAGAAGCCAAACAGATTGAAATGTGGGCAGAGATCTGTGGCTGGACTCAGGAATTACTGCCATCCTGCAAGCCCTTCTGGAGCTGCCAGATTTGAGGAGTCATAACTTGTGGAACAATCTAATGCATCTGTTTTGTCAGAAAGCACTTCTTTGATTGTTGCTTACAGTTCATTTTTTTTTAAATGCTGTAATATAATACTAGAGAAACTAAATTTTGATTCCTCTCTGTAAAGAGTAAAATTAAAGGCTATGGATGGAGTTGGGGATTTATTACAGCTTTTTTACCATTTTGTAAGGCTTTCTGTTTGCTGTTTTAATATCTTAAGAGAGCCTGTTATGGAAAAAATAGTATTTGTGATCACATTTTCTTTTCTTGTCTTTTTTTCTTTTTTTTTTTTTAATGACAGCACAACAAAGGGCTGTGTGAGTTGACATTTATAGAAGTGCTGATCTTACACTGTTTAATGGCCAGGTTTTATTCTTGTATGAGCTTAAATCTTTTACTTTTAATACAAGCTTAGCAGGTGCTGGAGAAGTAGCTGCATGATTTTTTCTTTCCACTGGAAATACTTTAGAAAGCTATTGCATTGGAAAGATAAACTGGGTAGAGTGTCATGTGGTGGTTGTTTTTGTGTTTGTTTTTTTTTTCTTTTTTAGGTTGTATTGTTTTATTTAGATTTAGCAATGTAGCTCTAATTTTTCTAATGTCACTTTTCTCTCATGCTCATGAACCACATACTGCAGATAGCGGTATGTACATTACAACTTACTTTTGAGTCATCACTCCTCTAAACTGAAAAGAGGGGAGATTTAGATTAGATACTAGGAAGAAATTTTTTACTATGAGGGTGGTGAGACACTGGAACAGGTTGCCAAGAGAAATTGTGGCTGCCCCATCCTGGGAAGCATTCAAGGCCAGGCTGGATGGGGCTTTGAGCAACCTGCTCTGGTGGGAGGTGTCCCTGCCCATGGCAGCAGGGTTGGAACTTAATGACCTTTAAGGCCCTTTCCAACCCAAACCATTCTATAATTCTAGCCAATACAGAAACCATAGTACTTTTTTCTTCCCTCAGGAAATGTCTCTCTCATAGTTCTGTAGGCTGCAAGATTTGCAACCTTTTGAAATATGTGGTAAAAGGAATATTCAGTAAGCATGTGCAACAGGCTCATGTTTACTAATGGAGCTAACCAAATTATTTTGTATCCATTTATATCTGAGATTTGGTAATTGCATTTTTCTTATTTTTTTCCTCTTCAATAAATTTTTTCCAGTTTTTGCATTTTGTTAAAAATGTAACTGACTGACTTTGTAGAATAACTATTGTGGTAGTAAATGGGAAGCTGTTTAGAATAAAATATGTAAAGGGTTTTCCTTTCAGATTGAGTGACAATAGCATCATGAAATCTCATAGAAATCATAGTGGCTTGTTTATTCTGTGAAGAAAAGGTGCTTTCAGTTTCAAGAGTAGTGATCCTTTCCAAAAGCAGCAATGCCCTTTAAGAGGTAGAGGAAAATCTCAAAACACCAACAACTTCTTGGTTTGGAATACGTACGCTGTGGCTAATGTAAATACTGTATTTCCTTCGTGCGATGCTCTCAAGTTCTGGGTAAATTGGCATTCAGTGGCATTTAAATTTCAATTTATGTAAATCTGTCTGTTTATTTGAAAGGAAGTCTGTCTGAAGTCTCGGTTTTGTTTCCATGTTGTTGATGACATTGGTGATTTGAATCAGGTTTCTTGTAAAGCTGAAACAATTGCACTTTTTTATGGTCATAGCAGTGTAATACAGTGTGTGACTATTGTTAATACTTTATATTTTTCTTTCGTTATCTCTATTAACATAAAGAATAGACAATGTGGATATTGTGGAGATTTTCCTTTCTTGATATGTTGATGAGCTTCTAGTACAGAGAAGCCTGTTTCATGATAATTTTATTTACTTCTATGTCCTGGTTTCCAGTAGGGACGGGGTTAATTCTCCCCTGGCTCTCTCAGGGCACAGCTATTCCATCCCAGGTGCACCAGGCCCAGGGGCAGCAGGGNTTGGTATCGGACTCGTGTTTGTATCCCCCCATCCGTGTTATTGTTTCCCTGTAATACCTGTTGTTCTGTTAAACAGTTTTCTTTTGTCCCAACCCACGAGTCTGCCTTTGTTTTTCCTTCCAATCCTCTCCCACCACCGTGGGGAGTCAGAGCGAGCGGGCTGCCACATGGCTCTTTGTTGCCGCCGAGGCCAAACCACGACGTTCTAGTAATTGAAACAAAAAGTTTAAAAATTGCACAATTCCTTCAGAATATCCCACTTACTTCATTTAAGCCTGTGTAAAGTGTGTTGTCACTTTCCCCTCCAAAGTATTACAGCACCAGATCTGTTCTTTAAAGGGATGAGCTGAGAGGAAGGTGTATTATTTGGGCACCCATCTCTCAGAAGTAGACTTCTGTGTTGTAGGCACCTTGTTGTCACTTAGTTGCACTAAGATTAGTCAAAAAAAGTGTGTGTATCACGTCTTTCTGAAACAATTATCTTGAAATTCAGAGTAATGTGTTTGCAGGCTCCTTTGAGTTATGTGAGGTTATGAATCATTATGAATTATGGGAGATTTAGATTAGATATTAGGAAGAAGTTCTTTACTGTGAGGGTGGTGAGGCACTGGAACAGGTTGCCCAGGGAAGTTGTTGATGCCCCATCCCTGGAAGTGCTTAAGGCCAGGCTGGATGGGGCTTTGAGCAACCTCCTCTAGGGAGAGGTGTCCCTGCCCATGGCAGAGGAGTTGGAACTTGGTGATCTTTAAGGTCCCTTCCAACTCTAACCATTCTATGATTCTATGATTCTATGTGGAATTAAATGCTTCTCTTCTAAATAGCATCTAGTTCTGGCTTAGATAGCAGCATCAGAAAATCAGAGTTGAATAATCCTGTAAACTGACATTTTTCAAGTAAAAAAAATGTTAGTGTAACTAGTCCTCCTAGTAGGTGGAGGTTAAGCGTGTCCCTGCCAACTCTAACCATTCTATATGTATGCTGGAGTCCTGTTTGGAATGTCTTGCTCTTTTGGAAGCTTATAAAAGGCAGTAAGTTTTACTTAGCAAAATACAGAATAAGTATGGTCTTGTCTTCTGATATTGTCTCCTGTTTTCCCTTATTGCCGTCTCCTGGTGGAACGGATGTGTGCAAGAAACGGGGAACGTATGATGCTGAAGTTTAGGAGTTATAGCAAAGTGTGGAGATAAAATGTATCTTTATATACAAGGTCACACAATCTGCTGCTTTCTTCAAGAGATAATGTTAAGCTGTGACACTTTAATGACATTTGAGTCTCGTGTTGAGAGAAAAGGAGATGTTTTGCCTTGAGAAGGCAAGTTCTTGGAATTTGATGAGATGGGTGAGAAGACTTGCAGGGCCCTTGGTAGAACGGGGGAGGAAAAGCTAGTGTGTTATGCTCAGCTTCGAAGACAAAATGAGCAATTCTGTCAGTCGGTTAATGCAGTTTGAATGATGCAGTGCTCTTGGTCAAGGTCACCATGTGCATGGAGTGATATTACTCTTACAACGAAAAGGAAGCAAACCTTCTTTGCAAGGCACTTTCTACTTAAGTATGAGGCAGAGCAGCATGCGGTGGAAGTTCCAACTACCTGTTTTATTAGAATGTGTCAAATAGTACACAAGGCATCTGTTCACCTCTTGGTGATAACCATTAATGGGACTTCTGGTTTGTAGTTTTCTTGTCTTTCCTATTTTTTTTTCACTATTGCAACTCCACTGTTGCCTATTTAGTACGAATGAACTGTAGCAGTTTTTTATCGTGTTGTCTAATGGGGTTGGAGCAAATTGAGACAAATGTGGTAATGGCACCACTGTTCAGCTGTAGCTGTGCTGCAGCTCTTCATAACACTGCACTCCCTGTAGCTTTTCCATTGCTAGCACAGTGAGAGAAATTTGACTTCATAGATAACTTCCAGGGCAGCTGATCCCTTTACCTCGTAGTATGGCTAAACAAACTGGAACAGGTTGCCCAGGGAAGTTGTTGATGTCCCATCCCTGGAAGTGTTTAAGGCCAGGCTGGATGGGGCTTTGAGCAACCTGCTCTAGGGAGAAGGTGTCCCTGCCCATGGCAGGGGGGTTGGAACTTGATGATCTTTAAGGTCCCTTCCAACTCTAACCATTCTATGATTTAAACAGCAAATGCACAGTAGAAGCAGCAATTGTGGCTGTGGGGTTTTCCCCCACTGATTCCTGTCTTTCCTGCGATGTTGTGCTGATTAGGTCAGTTCTCTATTGAAATAGCTTATTGCTGCAATACAAACTGTCGTCAGTATGCTTATTTCTTTAATTCCAGTGTTTCTGTTGGTTTGTTAGCTAATTGTTAGGAACCCAAGAGTTTGTTTGAGGGGAAAAAATAAAAATTGACTTTTGGTCAAACTAGTATCAGTAGGTTTTTTTAAGGGGGGGGGAGAAATGTTCTCTGATACTGTCTAGCATTTTTTTAGTATTGCATATAAATGCAAGGAGTATTGACCTTCATAGCTAAATAAGAATGAGGTTTTTGGTTGCTGGGTTTGGGTTTTGGGGGGTTGGGGTGTATGTTGGTTGGTTGTTTTTTAAATCCCACCTTTGAACTTGTTCCAGATAACTAGTAACACTAAGGAAAATGCTGTTAGGGCCTTTCCCTCAAGGCCTGGAGTTTAAGAAAGTATATGGAGTTTTTTAAAGGTGCTCTTCTCTTACAGAATGTTATGCTGTGCCTAAATGTTATGTGTTTTAACAAAAGCTCAGTCTTACTTTGAATATGTTATTCAGGTGGATTTGCTTAGTATTTTAGAATGATACTTCTCTTCTAGTCAGGTTCTTGTCAGTTTTCTCCATACATGTGGAGGCAGATCATGTTATTGACTGTTTTAATTCTTAGCATATTTACAGTCAAGAATTACTGTAATTGTTGGTCAGAGGATGTTTTCTACTGTACCTAAGTAATGAATAGCTATTAATGCAGCCTCTTTAAGGACTCATGCAACTGTACCTTAAGATTCCCTTTTTAAAATTTGGGAAAAGTATAAATATTTGCATTCAAGAATGAAGGAAATCTGGCACTTGTGCTCTGGGACCACAGTAGTTGATTTCTTGTAACTATAATCTCTCTTACTGCTCAGTGCTGACTTGCAAAAACTCTAATACCGTATTGAAATTAAAATATTTGGTACCAGCCAAATTCTACGATGGTGTTAAGCCTTAATAAACATGAATTTGGGATACTCAAAATATTTTTATCAAGTAATAGTGAAAGTTGCTTCTTTTCTAAGCAGTGTATTTTCCGTGTATAATGGGTTTCAAGATTTTTCTGCAAGATTAAGATATTTTCTAATTATTCAGTCTCATCACACTTCAACAGAAGGACCCTGCAGTATTATTTTGAAAAGTTTTCAGACTTAAGACTAGTGATGAATTTGTCTTTGTGAAAATTTTGCACTCATATCTGTCTTTTTAACAGCTGTCATGGAGGAGCTGGTAGAGGATGACATCTGTATTTTGAACCATGAAAAAGCAGACAATGGTCATAAGAGAGATGGGGAGATTCCTGTTTCATCTTATAGTGGAGATGAGTCTGTTGCCTCACACTTTGCACTTGTCACTGCATATGAAGATATCAAGAAACGGCTAAAGGAGACAGAGAAGGAGAACTCCCTCTTAAAAAAAAGAGTGAGAATTCTAGAAGAGAAGGTAAAAAAAATAATTCAATTTACCAGCCTACAGCAGCACCTGGTTTTTTTGCCCCTGTCTAGATGGTGGAGTGGATGTTTAAGTACTTAAAATAATTTCCAAGTTTAAAAGTTTTGTTAAATTGTTATATTTAAATGAAACAGTTTGTTCCTTCAGTTTTGTCATACTGGGATTTTTGATTCCTACTGAGCATGTATGTGATAGGATGCTGTAGTACCCTGCAAAGACGCTGCCTTGGATTCAGAAAGATGTGGAACTGCATTGGATTGTTACTATATTTCATCTGCCTCTGTGGCATGTATTAACTTGGGCACATCAGTTAGTATTGTTGAGTAGTGAGGTGAGCAGTCTATGAATTGTCAGAATCCAGGGACTGTCTGCCAAAGAACCCCTTGGGCTTAGCATACTGAAATGGCAAGAAAAAATAGGTAAGGTGTGTCTGGGTAGGTCTGGCTAACAGGGGTCTCAAACATGAAATATAAAGTTGCAGCACTTAACACAGAGGTGTTGGCTGGCTAATTCTTGTTGCAGTAATTCTAAAATGTAAAGGAATCTAGGAATTTGCTTTATATGCAGTTTTTTATGGCCTTAGTATGATGAAGATAATGCTAAAAACTGACCATGGCACTGGCTTTTCTCCCCGAGTAAAGAATGCTGTGGTTAAATGTATATCCATCACTCAGTAGCAAGTGTCTTTGTACTGCAGGAGGTCATGGCTGTGGTGGATTGCTTTCTTATTAATGTAAGATGGAAAGCTAGTTCCTAGAGTTAGAGCAGAGGCATTATTAGTACATAGTACTGAGTACGTGGTACTGGCTCTTAGAAGCATACCAAACATGCATTATTTCGTGACACTGGAATGAAGCCATTGAGTCATGCTCAGTACCATTTTGAAACATTTACTGAGGAATTCTTGGTGACTAGTTTGACAGGATTGGCTTTCTGTCAAAAGGCAAAACTTTCACAGCACTTTATTCAAATAAGGTCCTGTGGGTGTGATGAAGAATGGAGCTCTAGTCTGAATATTCTCTCAACCATGCTGAGTGTAATGTCTTTTACATCGTTACCCAAAATCACAATAAACATGTCTTGATGACCTTGCAATCTTTTAGTCATCTGCCTTTTGGGTTGGCATAGTTTAGCTTAACTGTTTTGAAGATGATGCTTTGTTTGCCATAGAGAAAAACTTTAGTATGTGAATACCATAAAAATATTTCTGAGGGACACTGAGAAGCTTAGACTGTTAAGTAGCAGAACTGGCTTTCAGGATTTTTTACTGGCTGGTACACCTGTATGATAAAAATATATGTGGGGAGTTATCTCGTTTGAGTCTTATATTTCAAAGTGTATGGAAACCTCAGGAAAGTTTGGTAAGGGTTGTTTTCTATCTGAACAGCTTGATTTTGAGGAGGAAAATGTAAAGGACAACACTTAAAATCTTTATGGTTTGCTTTTTCATACTTTCTTTTGAGCAAATGCCTGAAAGAGGACATACTTAAGACAGATACATAACTGACACCTCTTTGATTTTTTTTTTTAAATTTTTTGTGTTTGACCTAATTGTTAAGAATATATATATGTAAGAAAATCTGTTGCAAGTACCTACATATTAGGTACCTTGAATGTGTTTAAATTTCTCAATTTAAAGCAAGTGTGCAGGATAAAGAGAATGAAAAGGATAATGCAATACTTAGTCAAAACAAGAACTTCCTCTATAAATGTGTGTGAGTTGTGTAAGATTTCTTTTCTTGCTGTCTTATTAAATATTGAATATATTTTAGCTCTGCTGCCCTCTTTCTGACAATCTAGTTGGTAGTGCTTGTTTCTTGCCTTAGGAGGCTATGAGATAGTAGTGACCTGGAAGTTAGTAGTTGCTCGTAAAATAACTCAGCTTTGGCTTTTCTCACATAAATGCACTGGATAAAAAATATCTTTGTTTAAATTATGAGTCATTTAAAAAATTGTGTTTGATTTCCTCTGAATTTTCTGTATGTTATGTCTTTATATGCTTAACTCTTTTTACAAAAAGTAGTTTATTCATTTTCACAGCCTGGAAAAAATATGATTAAGGGATGGTCAGTGTGAGTAATCATGACTTGTGATGGCAGTAAACAAGCAAGCAGTAACATGGCTGGAGACTGAAGAATTTGTTAACATCCTTTGTTGCACTTGTGTAAAAAATTTTTGTCTGTATCAACATCTTTGATTAACTTGTAGTATTTCTGTTAGTTTATGAAATTAGTTTAATGTTGTGGGCTGTGCTGCTGCACTTTGTAAGTTTTGCAGTTCTCGCTAAAACATACAAAACTTATTTCTTGTGTCTGTTAAACTTCCAGCTGCTTGGCTCCCGGCTGGAAGAAGAATGCAGTTCAGTTGGCCGTGAACAGGTGAATAAGGCATACCAAGCCTATCGAGAGGCCTGCATTGACAGAGATAATCTGAAAAGCAAACTGGATAAAATGGTAATGCCTTTAGAAGTAATTACTTCAATGCATGCTGCGTACATACTGTGCAGTTAGTAAATGTTTACTGTAGAATGAATTTTATTTGCTGAAGATCTAGGGTGTTTGTTTTATCACTCCCTTAGGTTTTTAAAGTATATAACAATGCTTTATGTAGGAATAACAGTTTTAAGTATCTCAGTTTTATTATTGGGCTAGGCTAATGCTAAAAATTGCCCAAAGCAATACTTTTCTTGTTTTGTTGAATTGTCAGATGTGATAGAAAAAAGCTTCACAGGTGGTTTTGGCTTTTCTTTTCCCCTGAAAATAGTTAAAAGAAAGTGCAGAATCCTTGAAAAACTTGAACGAGCAGTTGCAGTCTAAAGAAGTAGAGCTGTTACAACTAAGAACTGAAGTGGAAACTCAGCAAGGTATGCATTTGCTTACTTCATTTTAATGTGTTGACTAGTCTTAGTGGTTATATTATGATCTCGGGGCATGAAGAGGTTTAACTGTGCACAGCGGCAGGGTGAGAGAGGAGTACACAGCACTGAGGCACTTTGAGCTTCTGTCTGTGTTCGCTCTTGCAAAAGGTGACATGCTTGTTAGGTTATCACAGGCGAGGAGCTCCAGGGTGAAGATATGAGGTTGTTAGGTTTTTCCACTATAGATTATTTAATAACTTTAGAAACGTGCACAACCTGGCAGTTTAATAGGCTGGTCATGTACATCTCTGGATCCTACCACCTTTTCCTCAGAGTGGGGTGGGGCCGTATTTGTTTGTGTATCAGACACTGTCCAGTCAATACCGCTTCCTCCGGTGCCTGCAGGTCATCCAGTACATTGCTTTGTTATATCCCACACTGGTGTGGGATATGACAGGTAGAAGAGGGCATTGTGTAGCAATAGCTGCAGTCAGCAGTGGTTACATAAAGGGCTAGGAGATGAGGCAAGTTAGAAAGATGCTGCTTGTGCAGAGCCTGATGGAAAGAGGAAAGAGAAACAAAACGTTTCCTGGTAATTCCAGAAGCCCGAAACTAGCTTCTGTTACTGCTATTATAAAAAGTGCTGTGTAGATGTTTGGGATGTAAAATAAAATGCTCTGGAAGAAAAAAAAAATCTTTATTAATGTACTATTACAAGATAAGAGAACAAGAAAATATAAAGCTAGAGGCACGGACTGGGCTTCAAGATTCTGTACAAATGTGGTCATTTGAAGGGTGCCTGTAAGTATTGCTGTGCTTGAATTGGATTACTTTCCAAGAGGACATCAAGCATGTAATGAACTACTCCACCTGCACAGGTTTTTAAACCTAGAAGAACAAACCATGTGTAGCAGTAGCATCATTGTTGAGGACATTGTAGTTTAAGGAGGTGAGAATTGTGGAGTTTATGAACAAAGCAATAGTATGAAGGGTAATGGTTTGAAATTGCAAGAGGGGAGATTTAGATTAGATATTCAGAAGAAATTCTTTACTGCGAGGGTGGTGAGACACTAAAAGAGGTTGCTCCATCCCTGGGAGTGCTCAAGGCCAGGCTGGATGGGGCTTTGAGCAACCTGGTCTAGTGGCAGGTGTCCCTGCTATCGCAGGGAGGTTGGAACTCAATGATCTTTGAGGTGCCTTCCAACTCTAACCATTCTATGATTCTATAAAACGTGGTGATTTCGAGCCTTATTTAGAGTCCAGTTATTTGGAGCCCAGTTTTACTCTGGGCTCTGAGTGGGCTCCAAGTACCTTGTTTAGAAAAAAAATCAGTGTAGCTTAAGCTTGTTTAAATTGTTATGTCTGGGAGTTAGTGTACCATGCAGTTGAAGACTTGGGGGTTTTCCTCCTGTCATGTTCTTTTTCTTCTTGCTTTCTAACTGCTTCTGATTTGACACTAGGATGGTCTTAGGTTGCTTCTTACTAGCCACCATGTGAATTTTTTCTATCTAATAAGAAGACTCATGTAACTTCTAGTCTTCACCCTTCTGTTTTGATTGTGTCATCTGTAGTTCTGTTTAGAATGTCTTAATGTTAAGCTTGGGAAAAGCCTAGGGTGAATTATGTAATGCTACAAATCTAGGGGGGGGGAGGGCACATCTTTTCACAGTGTGTAAGAAGTCTGCAAGTTGGTGTATATATTGTATGGTTGCCATTAACAGATTTATATATTCCCAGTGTGTTTTTATGCTGTTACAATCTTTTTCTTTATGTAAGTTCTCTAATGCTTTCTTAGAAAGTAGGGCTCCATACTTTAAACTCAAGAGAACAGACTGCTGCTCTGCCGGCAGCTTCACCACTGTTACTGTATCTCTGTTGTCACAGACTGCAGTTTCTTCAGAATGGACATGATAACTTTTTGTAGGACATGGGCTGCTTGAGGTAAACCTTATATATTGAGTTACCTTTCTTGAACTGAGACTGCAATCTGAGTGTCTTACTTGCCTTCTTACAGTGATGAAAAATCTGAATTTTACTCAGTCCAACTGGGAACTAGAGAAGCTGAGTAGTGACCTGAAAGTGCATGGTCTGGAACAGGATCTAGAAAAGCTCAAGCAAGAGTGCAACAGTCTCAAAAGGGAGTTGCAAAAATCCAAGCAGAAGGTACCTTTATTTTAAGGAAATTTTTGTATTAATAGATTTGACTGTGTTATAGCATTATTTTTAATCCCTTGTTCAAGCAAAATAAAAGGTAAAAAAAAAAATGAAGTATATAATTGAGTTGAAAGATTAACATCCTAGTAAATGTATCCTTAACTGTTTATATAGACTGGCTTATTTCTTGGAAATAGTACACTCACAGGTGAAATTTCACAGCTGCTGCCCATATAACAACAGAAAATAAAGCTCTACAATTTCTTAGAAGGTTTGGGCAAAACCTGGTTTGGTTTTGGTTTTGTTCCTGTTGGTTTGTTTGGTTTTTGTTGTTTGAGTTGGTTTTTTTCTTTCTTTTAAAACAATAGAATGCTTGACAGGTATCACAAACTTTGTTTGAAAAGTTCTAGCACTTCCCTTTAAGGTAGGACCATGAGGCTTGTCCAGAAAGTGGATTTTCATAACAAGGTTTTCAGACTCTTGCTAGAGCTCCTCTGGTTTGGGGCAAGTGTCTGCTGTGAGGGACCCATTGTGTAATACAGATGTGGTTATGATCTCAAGAAGGAAATTAAGATATCTTAACAGTAATAAAATGAGTTACAAGAAAATTGTTGAGTGCATGCTCACTGCTTTACATGATAAATGTGCGGTGGCAGTTCTTAGGACTTGCAGTCACACTGAAGTTACACAATAAAAGATTTAAGCCTGAGTTTTTTTAAGAGGCAGATTTTGTTTCTTACAGTGATTTATGATCATGATTACATAATCTTGAGTCACATAATATTTGAGTGAACCAATATTCAGGATATGACTTGCAGATAGAATCCTTACCTGGCCATGATCCTGCCTTCAAACAGGATTTGGTTTAATTTGGTGTCGTGGTTTCAGCCAAATTTACCAAAACCAGATTGACAGATGGCTCTTCCTCTCTGCCAAAAAAAAAAGGAGAGGAAGAGATAAGGAGATTTATGAGTTTAGAATGAACTAAACTACTTCAATGAAGTATTAATACTAAAATTAAAGTAAGAAGAAAATAATGGAGTAGATACAGTATATACAAAACCGTATCGAGCTCCCAGGAATAACGATCATGTCACCAGCTGGCATCGGGAAAAGTCCCAGGCTGGACTTGTGAGTCAAGAGCTGGATTCCAGGTCTGGAGTCAAGAATGCTCAGATGGGGATCAAAAGCAGATGAACAGAGTCCTCCTCAGACATTGGCCATCAAAGAAAAAGAGCTGACCCTTTGATCCCTCAGCTTTTATACTGAGCATGGTGTGGATGGGATGGAATGCCCCCGTTGGTCAGTTTCGGGTCACCAGTCCTATCTGTTCCTCCCTAAAGGTGTGACCCCTCAGTGCTTCTCTGCTTCTGACCCTCCAATGGGACGAATAACAAAACTACCTGACCTTGGTTCTTATAGCAATAAGTATAAGCAAGGGCTTCTCTGCATACCATTGCTTGGTGTAATCGGGTCTTACCACTGCGAGAGCGAGCAGTTTTCTGAACAATGTGCTGTTAATTTCAGAGTTTAGTTAAAGAGGCTCAGCTAGAAATGAAAATTGTAAAACAGAATTGGTTTGTTTTACCTCAAACCAGCACATCTGGAAATGTTTCTTTGGCTCTTTTTCTTATGTGCACCTTTACATTACTACAGAAGTGTGCGTTTGAAGCAAATTCCTAATCACCACTGCCTACTGTGCCTTACATTGTGAACCACTCCGGAGTATGGGAACTGGATTCCTTTTGGATGAAACTAAGAAGCTGCACCACAATTTCTCATGGGCATTCAGGGACCAGACTAGAGCTAGCCTGAAGTCAAGTCATTCTGCCCTGCTGCCCTCAAAGCATACATAGCTGGGCTGTTGGGTTCTCAGCAGCCAGAGGGACTCCCAGCTCACACGGACAGATTTACCTGCATGGATTGTCTTGTCTCGGGTGTAGTCTGTGTTTTTTCCACTAGATGGGGATAAAGCACCTTGCCTGGAAGGTGTGAGGTGTTTTGTTAAGTTCTGCTACTGTTGGTGGTTGTTTTCACTTTTATCTGGAATTCTTTTAGGTATTTTCAATAACTTGTAAATTCTGAAGGCATACTGTTACTTGTATATTACTCTGGTGTCTTCAGGTATCTCTGTAGAATAGAGTAACAGCTACATAAATAACTGAAGATTGCAGATTGTATTGTGATAATGAATGTTGCTAGAAAGAACAGACTAGAGTAGCAGTTGTAGGGAATACCAGCTGTGACACTCTTTAAATAATGCTATGTCAGCAGCTTTTGTTGCAAAAAAACCCAAATATAAGTAACAGGGTTTTTTCTTTCATTTTTTTCTTCATTTAAAATATCATTTCTTCTTGATCCTGGTAACTGCTTAATATGGGAAGTAAAAAGGTATAAGCTTTCAAATGTGGGGTAATACAGTTTGTTGTTTCTTTTTTAACTATGAAATTTAATCGCTGATGAGGTGTGGTGGGGTGAGTCTTCAGGAGAGGGATGAAACTGTAAGATGAAATAACTGGTGGTTTTGTTATTACTATTTTTAATTAGCATTTTCAGATGTTTCTACCTTAGGCAAATATACTTTCTATTTTTTTCTGGTTTTAGATGTTCTTATTTGGGTTTTGCATTGTAGCTGACGCAGTGTGTACATTATATTGTCAAATTGCTTGAAGCACAGCTAAGCCATCAGGAAGCCCCAGTAACTGGTATCAAATTCATGACAGCTTTGGCTAGAGAGAAGGGTGCTAGGAAGGGAAGATGAAGAGCAGTGATGTGAATGGGAGCTCATCACAGGTGAGGATCTAATAGAAGCCTGGCTAACAAAGTGAGCCCAGTGTTGATTTGTCCAACAGCCCCGTTAGCTTCAGGGAGGCTGCTTGGAGGCACAACTTAAAGCAGTCTTGCAGACTCACAGGATAAATTACATTCTATCATAAATGTAATTTGTATAAGTAAACCTATACTGAAATAGTTTAAAGGTCTTTATATACTCGGGCAGAGAAAGAACAAGAGAAGACTGATTACTTTTTTTTTAATGGAAGTAAAAAGCCTTTCTCAATCTTTACATTACAAAGAATCACAAATTCTCAGCCGTTTTTGGTTTTTATTATTATTTTTTTAAGGTAAAGCAGTGGCTAAGCAATGGTTTTATGCAAGTAGGGAATTGGAGCTTTTTTACATGAAAATTCTTAGAAAGGGGTCTTTATGTCCATTGTGAAAATCACTGCAGCCAATACAAATAAACAATACTTCTGAATTTTAATATCAGTGAACTTGTAGTTTCACTGTGTTTTTTCAGCTAGAAGATCTGAAATCACAAGTTCATTCTTTCTCTGTCTCCCCTCACTCTGTTGTGCAGGACCAGGCTCAAGATGAAAATCCATCAAATGGAGACCACCTTCTAAGGCAAGACATCCAGAGGTATGAAAATCAAGTGGCTTTCATGTTTTATTTCTTGTTTACTGAGGGACAGTTATTTAACAAGGAAATATTCTTGCAGCTTGCTCAAATCTGTTATTTCAAATGACATAATCTAATTCCAGGTCTAGGCATACTGATTTAGCAAGATCTTTTATTATTTTTTTCCTTTGTTAGGTGGTAGTCCAGGATGATAAATCTTCAGATTTTTGTACAGAAAATGAAAGTTAAATTATCTTGGATTTAAAAATCAGCTTTTTAATAATTAGATGATTAGAGGAGATAAATTTCCAAGTCTTTTCCCAGCTACAGAATATCTTCGTTCTGCATATGGGAAGATTTCTGTGTTTGCAGAGGTGATGGCTTCAAATCCTTTGCTTAGTGTTGGAGCATACCTTCTTACTTAGGGCAGTGCAGTAACATTTCTACTAGAAGACATTTTAAAGGATTCTTTTTTTAATATTGAGGAGATGTTGTGTGACCTATTAAAAAAGAAATAGCTATTTCCCAGAAAAATGCAAACATATCAGAAAGCACTTCATCTCATTTTGCAGCCATTTAAATAATATTTACAAAATAACTGTGCTTATGAGATAAACTCCTGATTTCTGTCTTGAGTATATGTGCTGCAGTAGAAAATACTTATGTCCTTTAATTCTTTATGCAAAAGAACAACCAATGAATGTGTGAAAGTTCCTCAATGTTCTGCCTTGCAGACCTGAAACAACAACTGCATCCCTTATGCCCAGTTATGCCTGTCCATGTACTTACACGATTTTCCACAAGAGGGAAGAGCAGTCCTTCATAATGGTGGATTGTTCCCTCTAATACCTGGGTGCTTATTTGACTGGGAAAGACACAGGAAAGGAAATGAGTCACTGAGAGACAACAGCACAGATAATTCTACTCATCTGTTCTCTGCTGTAATGATGATAATATTCTACAGACTATACACAAACTACATGTCCCCATGACTGGGTAGCTGGCTGCCAGCACTTGGGGTTTCTGCTGGTGCTTCATGGTCACTCTTACACACCTGAAAAAAGGTGTTATCTCAAGGTAAAGCAGTTCTCTCCTTCATCTTCCAGAGCAGATCTATTCCACAAATTGACATTCAGGTGGCACCCATCTGAATTAGCGTGTGTACAGTGTAGTCTTTATTGTAGTATGACATAAATAGGGAATGTGTAACATGTACTGAGTACGTAAGCTTATCCAAAAATCTGTGGGAAAATGCTTGAAAAAACCTCCCATGTGAAGCATTTGTTGTAGCAAGCAATGCTGCTGTTTGGAGATGGAAGCGTTTGCAGTTAGTCAACTTTTTGGGAAGTGATTATTTCCTATTTGTCAGGAGCCTGCAAATCTGACTTGAGATTCTTGGTTTGCAGATGTGCTTTGCTGTAGATGTAGACAGGCTGTCACCTTCAAGGCTTATGTTCAAAGGCAGCATAGGATAAACTTCCAGGCACTTGGAATCCTTGGTTTTCAATTGCAAATCCCTTGAAAATTAAGCTTTGCCATTGGATTCTTGGTCAGTGTCCACAAAAAAATGATTAAAATGCATTATGTGTGATTTAAGTGGAATGCTGGTTCCTGCATCCTTTTGCAAGGTGCTTTTGGAAGTGCTAAATGTATGTTATAAAATTTCTCTAAGCACTCTGCTCCTGGTTGGTGGGAGACAGTGACCTGTTCCTACCTTTACTGATTCTGTATAAAATATGTAACTAAAGTTTGTTTGCTCTTGAGACCAGAATACACAAATAAATGAAGTGTGGTTGCCACATGAACTTAGTTTTAAAATTGTCATCTCTTAAATTTCAGAGAGCCAAATGGGTTCTGCAGTGAAAAGGCCACAGTTTTAGCAGAACTGCTTGAAATATCACTTTTGAAAACTTTAACTTTCTGTTTATCAGGACTGCCAGTACATAATGAGCTGCTGTGAAACTATGGGCTTCCTGTGGTCTTTAACAGAGTTTCTGAATGTGAATTTTTGTATTTTGGGGAATTAGTTCTGTGCGTAGAAGAAAGTTTAATTTCCTTGTTTCAAGGGAACTCTTTTAGTGTTAACTTGCAGAACAGAATAAAAGCTGTTTCTCATTGTGCTTTTGAACACATCTGATAAATTCTGTGCAGAGGTGACCCTTAATTGCTATTTTAGAGGGTCAGCAATCTGTATACATGCCTGTTTGAAAATCCAGCTGTTATGTAGTTTAATAGCTGTTAGTCCTCTCAGCAGTAGCTCGAGGTACTGAACTGTTTCATATGGATGTCTACTAAGTGAATATAGTGAGGAAGAAAAATACTCTGCAAATTTGCATACATCATACTTGTCCTCAACAAATGTGTTTTTATAGAATGTTAAGGATAAAAAAAAGCATTCAGTCATTGGTTTCATGTTTAAGTCAAAGTAACTGCATCCTTATGTCTTTGAACACTGACTTAATTATTAGTCACCATAAATGTGGTGTTCAGAGAGCCTTTGCTCAAAATTTTACCAAGAAGCACATGGTGATGCTGACTTTTCTGAGTCTTCTGGATTTTTTTTAACTCGGATTAACCTGAAATCTCAATGCTGGAACAGCGCTGCTGTTGCTTAAAATATGTTTCTTGTGTTACGTTGTCTTATCAGAGAGGGAACTGGGTTGCTGTTTTTCACACTGTCTGATGGGGCAGTGTATGGGCACAAATGAGATGACTTGAATATGAAACTGTGTTTGTGCTTTTGTTGGGTCTGTAGGTGGGTGCTCAGTCCTGATCTCAGGTATCTGGGCTGAATTCACTGCTGCAGAGTGAGTGGTGTGAGGACCCAAATACTGATTTTTGGTGTAATATTTACAACTAGGATCATAAATGACCCCCCACACCACTGCATGTTATCAGAAGCATTCAAAATTAATCCTCTACTTGTTTGTGATCTAGTGCCCATTTAATGTATTTTTTTTAAGTATTCCTTGGAGATTACTAAGTTTTATGGTAAGATGGTGAGCTTCAAATAATGAAACTGGAGCATATACTTCATATTTCTTTCTGTTTGGTGTATGTGAATTTATTAGTATCATCTAGTATGTTAGTATGTAATACATTATATATTGTAATATGCAGGAGTCAAAATAGACAAAGGTTCATCAGTTTAAGATAATTATCAGTACTGCCCAATTAATTTTGAATTATTGTATCCAGTCAAATTGGCAATCTATGTCAGGCAAAACCCATTTATGAACAGTTAATGCTTGACAAGCATGTGAACAGGCATGAGGGGGCTTCAGAGGTGGCAATTATTTAACTTTCAAAAAATTTTTGTTTTGGAAGTGTGCATCAAGCATATTGGGAACTGAAGAGAGAAATGTCGAATCTGTGCCTGGTGACGGACATGCAAGCTGAGCTGCTACGAAAACTGAAAACAAACCCAACAGCGACCAAGAAAGGCAAGTCAGTGTGTGCAGTACCAGACCTTACAAACACAACCCGTTGATTCAAGCTGTACCATTTTAGAAAGAAAGCAGCTATCAGATCTTATCAGAATCTCATCGATTGAAGTTGATAAGCTGGACTATATTATAGTTCCAGCCTACCCATTTTCTGCTTTTGCTTGTGTCTCATACTGGTCAACTTCACACATAAAGGTGTTGCTGATGTGTTTTTTCTTCAGTACTGTATTCTGTTCCCCTTGTGGCTTTTTTCTCAGTCAAGTGTTGCTTATGTGCACAAGGCTGAGGTGTTAAGTTTACTCGTATTTGACCTTTTACCACAACTACTTCATATTAGGAGGGAAAAAATCTTTTTTGCAAACGCAGTCTTATTTTCCCAGCATAGAATATATAAAGCATTCGTTTGGCAACATGTTAAAATCAGACTTTAATAGACTGAAATGTCTGTATGGTTGCATATTTCTTTATGTTGGCATTTGTCTTTCCTAGCAACACGCTACATAAGATGACATTTTGTGAATGTGGGAATACTGAGGCTGCAGCACTGCCTTATTTCTGCTGCTGCATTGCAAATAATCAAGGGGGAAATAGTTTCCACATAAAGTATGTGTAATTTCTGTAGCGGTTCATCAAGTGGTAATTCTGTTTCACAATTATGTTTCTCTCAAGCCAAATGCTTTACGAGAGAGCGTTCTCATGCTGATGGGGCCAGACCATCAGTCTGACTCTTCATCACAGTGTTATTTCCTTTGTTTTCTGCTCGTGTCAGTTGTGGTATTTACTGTGTTCAGAAGACAGGAGGTGCTGGTGAAAGACTGTCAGCTTGGTTACCATACATTGGTGGCAGTCTCTGATGTCCCTGTCTGTTCCAAGATCAAGACATTTTGTTTCTAAACTGCTTTGATTGGCTCAGTGAAGTAATGATAGGATTCACCTCCAGGTCAATCAGTGCCCTTGTCTGGGGCCAGCGGTGATTAATGAGCACTCTCTGGTCCTTGGCTGATTAAACTATCAACCTGTTTTGTAGACTTGGGTGATGCAGCTACAAGACGAGTCTGTGTTCCTACAATTCCAAGACACATTTGTCTTGGAACAATTTCAGCAGAGAAACTGGGAAGTGAATGGAGTTTTTAATTCTCAAGTCTGTCATGGTTTGATGTGATCACATAGTCCTTATTTTTAATTTGGAGTTACCTGTCTCGCCACTACACAAGTACTGATTTCTCTTTTCTACTTGGTGAACAGTCTTAATTTTCTGCAGACACTAATGCTGTTGTGCATCTACAGCCATAAAAGGCATTACTGATTGACTGGCAAACAGTGGATTTTTGCCTTTTGCTTTGTAGGCTTTTTTTGGAAAGTTCTTTTTGGCTGACATTGAGAAACTGGATACCACCTTTTAATTGATAGTGGGAAACAGAAGTTGTATTCTTTGACCAAGATACTGGTTCCTCTTTCTGTCCCTTAAGAACTAAAGTTACAAATCACAGTTCATGCCCAAGATTCACAGCTGTTTCAGAAAACTACCAGTAAGATGTCAATGTCTGTAACTGCAGGAATCCTTCATCTATTCCCATTCCATGTCTGTGTACACAGTCACTACAAAAAAAATGACCTGGTGGCACGTGGGCAGCTGTTCAGGTGTGCAATGAAAGCTGCACCTTCAGATGCTGTTCTTTTGCAAAATCCTGCCCTTTGTAGCATGGTTTAAAACTCCCCTGGAGTTTCTGATGGCTGGAATATTGTAGCCTGTCACTTGGCTTTCAGAAGTCAAACAATGGCAGAGCCCAGAGAACCTGGGAACGCTGCGCCTCTCCCTCTTCCTGCTGCCTGGACAGTGAGGATTCAGGTTCTCAGCAGCATGAGGCACAGCAGAGCAGGCAGAGCGTGCTGCACGTGAGCAGCGTTCAGACTCTGGTCAATTTCTCCAAATGCCTGAAAATCCATCTTGTTCCACCATTCATTCCAATCTTGTCAAAAAGATTCACTGGTTTCTCTGTGTTCGAGTGGGAGCTGAGAGGTTTCCATAGAGTGGGGTGTATTTTAGACACTGCAATTCCAGGAGCTCTGATTCATCTTGCAAAATCAGAGCGAGGAGGTCAGTGCACTCAGTTTGTAACTTGTAATTAGTTACTGAAGTAAAATACGGTCTGAGAATCTGTAGCTTTGAAAGCACTGGCTCTGACATCCCTGCTGTGCTGGACTACATTTGGAGTATGTGAAAAATGCACTTAAAAATCTTCTTTCTTCTTTCTTCAGCGGCCTCTACTGCTCTGGTACAGTGTGTTGACTCGAACATTTCAAAGCTGAATGTGACGCCTGGGGCAGCCTGTAACAAACTCTCCCCAAATGATGAATTCCTCTGCAATGCTGGGTCTCCCCCTCCGCCCAGAGATGTGAAAACCCCATCGGAGAGGGTGACTCTACAGGCATGGACAGAAGAGAGACCCATTCCAGTTGATGGCAAAGCGTTTCAGGAACACCATTCTTATGGAAAGAGCTCGCTGGAAGATAATTCCTGGGTATTCCCAAGTCCTCCAAAGCCTAATGAGAATGTGTTTTGGGAAACAAAAAATAAAACAGCTCTGTTAAACTGTCCAGCAGATTACCTAGATCAGTGTAATCAAAACTGTCTGCACCAGAGTTAAGCAATTTTAAAGTGAACTGGGACGTTTTTAGATTGGTTCTGAATAGGCACCTTAATGCTTGACCTTTAAAAGAGGGGAAAACAAATTGCCTGAAATGTCCTTTTTATTTTCCCTTTCTTTTTAATTCTAGTTCTGAAACAGAAAGCCTAGTCTTCCTCTGCTGTAAATCGGGAGCAAGTTCCTTGAAGTTAAAGCTGTGCTGGTATAATGTAAATATAAAGAAATCTAGAGTGGGACCTAGATAGTCTTGTACTGCAGATGCCATACATTTGCAAAAGATGACACTGAAGAGCAAGTTCTTGGAATAAAACAAAACAATCCAGTTCTGTATTTGTTTGCCATTTGTATGCTCTCCAGAGAACACTTGGTATCCTGTGTTAAAACTCGTACCAGCTCTGAGCTTATTTTCTGATGCTTTTTTTTTTCAGAGTAAGACATAAAACTCCTCTCTCCCTTCCTCCTTTCAATTGACTTTTTGATTCCTCTGATTTAGAAAAGCATTTTTGTGTAATTTTTTAACCAAGGTAAGTAAGGGTTGGTTTGGTTTGTTGTTTTTGTTTTGCCAGAATCTTGATTTCTATTAGATAGTGGCAAGGGAAGACTCATTCCTAGGCTCTCCTGTTCAGACTGCACCGTTTTGGGCTTTATTGTGAATTACAAGGGATGGTGAGTAGCTGCTGAACACCGAGCCCTGGATGTTCAGCCCGTTTCCCTCACTCCATGCTGGAGGAATCTTGACTGAATCCCGCACGCAGGATCCTGCCATGGGCTCCTCCTCCTCTGCAGTCACCCCGACTGTGCCACCTCCGCCCAGCACTGACCCCCGACTCTGTGTCTGTGCAGTGGTGGAGGCTGCTGACTGCTCCTTTGTTCAAGAAACAAAGCCTTAATGTAACGGGCCGTGGTGTTGTAGCGTTGCTGATAGACATGAGAAGTGCTTTTGTGGTACCTTCAGTAGGGGCACCGAGTACTAGAGCTATTTGAATTGCAGCTGCCTGCTTTGTAGATTCTGGGTGTCTAAGTACTAGTATTTTTTTTCCTCTTAAGGCCAAGAACTGTTTTTAGACAATTTATGCCTTTTGTTAAATAAAAAAAAAAAAAAGCACAACCTGCTCTGCTCCACATCTGGCTTAAAACAACAGGGTGAAGTGAAATGCCTTGACTGCTCAATACATTGAAGAAAAATGCTTTGTGTTTTAGATCTGTGGTATCAAACTTGTAATGGGTGGGAAGATCTTTAGTGTGTTATTTCAATATGTCTGGGTGGGTGAAGTGCTCAACTTCACGGGTCCAGCCTAAGATCAGTGTAATAAAAATTAATTTCACAGCTGTTTAGTAGCAAATTATCTTAAAATTGCTTGCAAATACACGGGGAAGCTCTGACTGTAGCACAGCCCGAGTAATGATGGGCTGGGAAAGCGTTGCCAAGGTGCTGCATGACCTGTGTCTCTCCAGACGCTTTCTTCCCTGTGGAGGAAGTACTTCACGTGCTGCCCCTCGTCTTCTCTTTGCACAGTTTGTCTATCAAAGTTGAAAAAATGCCTTCCAGATACCTTCTGCTATATTAGTGAGCAGCATACATAAATAATGTTTCCCGTTGCCCAGATATTGTTTTTATCTTTCTATTATCTTGCTCACGTCTCCTGCCTTGTCTGTGATTAATGGAAATGGTGTCAGATGCTGGAATTTATTCTGACCAATGAGCAGAGCTGACTCAGGGGAGTACAATCTCTTGGAAGGTAATAGAACAAAACCCAATATGCATAAAACAAATCCAAGTCACTAGGCTTTAGCTGAGAAAACCAACTACCTGTGTAATAACAAAGCGGCAGCGAACATTTCTCGTGTGGCTGCATAAGCTGTATGGAATCTAGTTCCAGTGTGGCCAACTTTTGGGGTTTCCCACCTCAGTGTTACAGAGGAGTTTTTAGTAAATAATGTATTACCCAGCAGGCATCAACATGATTCATACTTTGATTTGTGCAATAAAGGAATTCTACTGTGTAAGATTTTAAATAAATTTATTTTTGTTTGAAATTGGTTTCACCTACAAATCTCCTGTCTGTATTTGGCACAGATTTTTTCACTCGGTTTTATTTTCTTGATTGTCTGTAAATGTAATTCCAAATGCAAACAAATACATTTGAGGTTTGTTCTTCTTCCATTCAGGAGAAAAAATCCCAAATGTCCTCTGTAGGATTCAGGGTATTCTGGGAAAAGGATTCTCTTGGATGTTGAAACCCAAAGGACCCGAGTTACCTTAAGCTGCAGCATGTTCCTGTGGTCTGGGCGCTTGTGTCCAAAGGCTCCTGCTCAGCCTGTCCCAGCTGACTGCGGAAACTTAATTTTAAGCTTCTCCGTGCAGTTCCTGAGAGTTTCTGGGCTTTGGTTTTGCCTCTTGGTTTCTCCTCTGCTGCTTCCTGAGCAGCTAGGAGCAGCGATGTTTGCTGAGAGGGAGGGAGAAGAACGGCAGCTCCTGGAGCAAGGAGGGCAGTGTGAGGAGAGCTGGCTGGAGACAGCGTTCCCAATCCAATCCCTCCCTGCTGGGACCAAGCCCTGACAATTTGAGAAGGATGTCCCCAGATCAGAAGTCACTTGGGTGCCAGCTGCCTGGCCAAGCATCTGCTGGGCCAGAGCATACAATCATATTTTGACTCAAGATGGAAAAGTCATTTAAATCCCTGCCACTGGTGGCTCCTGGTGCTTTTCCCATTTTCAGAAGTGGAAGCTTTTTATCCCAGAGGCAGCAAATGACCTGCAGGAGTAGCTGAAGGAACAGGGTTCTGATGCTTTGTGTGCACACGTGTGTTTCTTGCATTAAACCGCAAATTGCATGAAGTGTGTGTTAAAAGACACGCAAACACACACAAATTAACTTGAATGCAAACTTTGAACGTTCTAAAACTTCACCCAACCCACTGATTGGACAATTCTTAATTAAATTCTTAATTTAAGAAAGCACTAATTCTGTTGAACAGCAATTGCAGACAGACACCTTTTGGGGCAGGAGAAGGTTGCCCCTTTGCACACTGAGATGAGCACATGGCATATAAATACGTATTTGGTTATTTGAAGAGCTGGACTAACCTTCTACTAACTCATACGTACTGTTCCACTGTTTGCTTCACTTTTTAAATATTCGGAAAATCTGACCATTTTCAGTCTCCCTGCCAGTTTCGTAGCTTCGCAACTGATTAGTTTTCCTCTTCTATGAATTCGCTGTGCTTAAGAAAGCAAACTCCAAAATTAGTTGTGATGCACTGTCAACTTTTTACAGCTGGAAAAAGATGGAAGCAGAACTGGGCACGTGGTGGAGTTATGGCAAGACAGTGCCAGTTCTAAGTGATGTAACACAGGCCCACCTGAGTATGATATGAAATACGCTGGTGATGTAAAGCAGATTTAATTTACTTTCAAAACCAACTTGCAGCAGCCACTGAGGCTCCTGAGCTCAGACATCTGGATTGTCAGTGCTGGGGCCTGGCTATAGGAAGAGTGAAAAGCTCCAGTGCCTGCCTGACTGGTGTCTTCTCCTGAGCTTCAGAGAGCCTCCATGAGGAGCAGTGGTCGCAGAGCGGTAAGACCCTTCCCTGTTGCTTTGTGGTGGTTGAATACAAAAAGGGATGTGGGCTTCTGGTTTGTTTGTTTGGTTGGTTTTTTTATTTGTTTTTGTTTTTATTATTATTTTGTCTTTTTTAGGGGTCAAGCTTTTGATCCTTTCTGTCAGGAGTGTGCTCCTTGCAATTGTATGAACACAGGACAGCAGACACAAGTATTTCATTTTTTCATTATCTGCACTAAAGATAAACCCTAATTTTCATCAAGTTGCAATTTGAACCGTTACAAAAAACCCCACTGTTCTCTGCAGCGAACGTGATATGAACCAAGATGCATGTCCAGCAGAATTCAGTCCAGTGTATTTTAAGATGGAAGAGACAAAGGGATTCAAGCATCAAGATATAGTAATGAAGTGGTAAGGTGATGGTGTTTGAGTGTGGTCATTTGATCTAGGAGAGAAACGTGGTTAACCAGGTGCTTAATGTCACTGAACTGATCTTAACTAGATGGAACACTTCTATTTCAGCTGGTTTTGTCCATTTTTGGACCATCAGAGTAAACAGAGGACACAGGAATTACTTGAGGAGTGTGGCTGTACTAAATAGAAGCCCACCCATTCTGCCTTGTGGCTTCCAGCCTGATGATGTCTCAGAGCACAACGGGAGGCAGTTCTACTGCTCACTGGAACCCCTGTGCATTACCAACTGCCACTCCTCTTTCCTTTGGAGTTTTCACTTTTTAACGAAGTATACAACACCCTTTTCCTCCTTCCTTTCAGATTTCACATTTGTAGGAGGGGGCATCTCTCGGGAGTTTGAAGAGAGCTTTAATACACCAAAAGAACACAGTCTGGAAAATATAAGTGCTTGCCAAATTCTCCCAAGTGCTATGAAGAGGCAAAGATGGGCACCTTTGCTGCCAAAGCTGTGACAGGCCTTGCTGCACCACGTGAAGGGGCTGGGTGACGAATCAGCCTCCCAGCTGTAAGACCCTGAGACCTTGGTCCATCAGCATCCAACCATAATGCCACACAGCAGGTGGTTTCGAGCTGGCTGAGCACAGGGTTCCATGGAAGGAGGTGTAAGCCCCGGGTGCTGACCAAGGGGTACGGCTCCAGTGAAACACGTGCAACTGTGTGAAAGCTTCTGGTTGTAACAGGCAGTGTTAAAACTGGAACTGTAGACACCTGGCAGTGCCACCTTAATTTTTAAGAAGGTCCTGTGTTAGAAAACATCAGGCACTTAAACAAGCATTAACTTCTGTGCTTCAGCCTTTGGCAGAGCCCGTTGAGTCAGCTCTGTCTCTGCAGCTGCTGTAACTGCTGTGTCACCCACTGCCCTGGAGACACCCGGCACACACCCGGGTTAATTCCACCAACTGCCTCTGCCTACACAGAACAGGAATGTATAAGGATGTCACGGAATCGATTTCAAAATGAGCTAACGTATGAAGCAGCACCTAAGGACTGTTAATTAGAGTTGCAATCCCTGGTTTAGATGGAGATGAAGCACTGCGTGTCTGTGTGGGTGCCAGCTCCCTCCCTGCCCACTCTCAGTAGGTGCAGGCAGGTACATGTTCTGTTTTGTTGGGAGGTGGAGCAGCTGAGTGAGGGAAGTGGCCGGCCTGCCAGAGCTACGCCCTCTCCTCATTTGAGAGTAACTTCTGACAAAATTGGAGTGCTTTTTAACAAATATGCAATAGGTAGCAAAAAAAGCTTCCATTTCACAGCTGAAAGACAGCTTGAGGCTCGGTCCACACTGCTGATGGTTCCCGACACTGATAGGGCTGCTTCCTGTTTGAATCTAAGCAAGAAGGAGAGGATGCAGCTGAGCCCAAAACAAAACTGAAAGCTATTTACTAACAAGTACGGGTTTGTTAGTTCACAGTGCTAATTCTGTCCCTTAAAGTTTCAATAAAAGATGTAAATGCAATGAAAATACAGGACAGTGCACAAGACATGAAGGAAGGGAAAGGTGTGAAATGAAGAATTCAGAGCTAGGAAACACTACACGGAGCCATGCGCGGATTCCAGAGGAAGCTGATGCCAGAGCCAAGGGCCCAGGCCAGCTTTAAGTGTTTCTGTCCCATGGTCAGCAGCAGAGAAGCTGCAGTACCCCAGGTCTTCCTTACAGACGTGCAGTAAAGAAATAGGGAAAAGGGAAAAATAAATGAATGGCTGGCAGCAGAATTCAGTACCTGCAATTTCAGGCTTGACAGTAGCACCTGGCTATTGGCACAGGAGTGAGCTGTTAGTCCTTGACATGCAGAATATATAGAATGGTGGATTTTAACCTGCAGGCATGAGCTCTTCCTCAGCAGTGCCAGCCAGGGGGCTGGGGGTCCCCCTCCTCTGCTAAGCCAGAAAAGGAGAAAGCCAGTGCTGGTGCTGTTGTGCATATCCCCAGCTCTGGTGTGAGCCCTCCATGCAGGCCTGTACCCCTGACAGCACACACCATTTTCCTCTAAGGAAATGCTCACTCCAGCCCAAATCCTCTTTGGAAGTGCTTTTGACAAAAATTATAAACACCCAGGCTCACTTCCCAGAGACTGAACATGGAGCAGATCTTCCTAATAGGATACCAGAACAGTTGCTGTCCTTAGAAACAAACCAACACTTCACCATCTACCTTAAGTTTCCTCTTTTTAAAATACGGTAATAAACATTATTGCTGATTATTGCAGTAAAAGACAGGGACTGAAGGGCAAGGATTAACCTACGACGTAACCAAAGTACCAACATGCCTCTGACAGTCTGATTTGAACCTCCTACCTCAACAGCTTTAGAGCAGTGCTGGGTTTGTGGTGAAACAGTATTAAACAAGTTAGATTTGGCATCTTCTGATGGAAACGTAACAAATCCTACTAATTACTTGGACAAATGTGTGGGGTTTTTTAAATCAGGGCATTAAAGCTATGATGTGAATAAGTTTTTAAAGTGTGGCCTTTCCTTACCTGTAAAGAAATTCTTTCTTTCAAAATATTTCAAAAGATAGTCTGTAAAACTTTATAGTACTATTTTAGAATATGTCTAGTGAAGCCATTTATGTGTCTGAGAGTTCTCTAATGAAGCACTTCTGAGCATCAGTAGATAAAAGGTGCTTTGTTTACCCCTTTTTAAATAGTGACTTAATTACACTTTGTTTCTGCAAGAAGTGACCTGCACCTTCCACACCTTATTCAGTTGTTCACTTACCTCTACCGCTAATGATTCTGTAAGTGTGGTGGTCACTCACACACTCCTTGAGTGTGGAAACTTACACAGGCATCTTCGCTCTGGAAGAAGGCGGCAGGGGAGGATGCTCCTCGCAGTGCCCAGGCCACCTCCTGTCCTCAGGGAAGGTCTCCATCAGATGACTTTTCCTCTAGAGCTGAAAGGGCCAGGCTGTGCCACACATGGGTGTGGGGCATCCGTCTCTTCTGACAATGTAGACTTAAAAAAATAAGTCACAGTGTAGGCAAAAGCACTGTCAGCCTCTCCTGAGACCCAAGATTTGAATGAAAAAGATAAATCAAATTGGTCCAAGCAGCTCTTCTCCTCTATATTTGCCACCTCCTCTTCTAGTGAAGAGCATCTCTGTATCTCCTCAGCTTCAGATGACAAACAGACCAATTTTAATGTACACCCAATTTGTGAACAGTTAATAAAACTTAAACTATTTGCCCTTAGTTTCTTATGTAGCCTGCTCCACATAACTAGGCACAAACTTTAAATTCCAAAAGGCCATCTGCAGATTGGGAACAAAATCTCAAATCCAGACTAAGGAACTGACCTTTGCAACTTCTCTTGCAAACTGTGAGAGGATGCTTTATAGTTTTTATTACAGAAAATGTTTAAAATTGACTTTTAAATTCAGAGAATATTTTATTCTCCATTTATCTCATTTTGTGTATTTCAGTGAAATCCCATGCAGGGGTACAGATGATTTCAGTCTGTTTAAATCAAGTCAAATCAAAGTCAGATATAAAATTTGACAAGTTCATTTTAAGTTTTAACTATACATTTGAAGTAACCTTCTGTCTTTTCTTCTTAATTCCAGTTGCTCTGTATTCTTCTCTTTGCTTCAAATATTCTGCTTTGCATTCTTCATAGAACAGTGGATCAGAATAGCTACAAGACAGACAAATGCACAACACTGTTTTTCATCTTGGAATATGGGACAGCTACTGCATTAACAGCACTCGTAACTCCTCTTCCTTTCACACCCAAACAAAACTTTCCTGCATTCAATAACAAAATACCTTTTTTTATAAAGCACATAAGCTGTTTCAGTTATCTTTGTAAGCTCTAAACACTGAGTTGGTTGGTTTGCATTCTCTCCTGATACTGCTCTCCCTCGAGGCGTGGTCCTTTTCAAGCCCCTATCATGAAGCCATGAAGAGGAAAGGCAGAAAAAGGGAAAGACATTTGGCATTTCAGTTCCAGTAAATAATTTGCTGTGTGCCCTTCGCTTCCTTGGCATGGGAACTGCTGGAGTACACTTGTATTTCTGATGTGCCCAAGCAGCTACTGGGAACGGGTTCAAATGTGTGTCTCCAACAGCAAACATACAGGGCCGGGGTTATTAAATTAAATTCATTTTTTCTCAGAATTTTCATTTTTAACCATTCAATTTAATTATTCAAGCAGTAAACAATTTTTTCAGTAATGTGTATTTGGTTGGGTGCTGTGGTGTTTTGGTTTTAAAAAAGGCCAAATGTAATGCATGGAGGTACAGACAAATAACAAAGAGTAACTCCAGCAAGTTCTCACTGCAGTCAGGCCTCAACTCTTTCCTGGCTACAGGTGTTTTTTCCTCGGTTCCCAAACACTTGAGAATAACTGTCACCAGTTTAAAGGCATTTAACCTTTAGCTGAGGTTTAACAGGGCAAGACACACATTCCACCAAAAACCATACTCATCTACTTTTCCTCCCAGTCAAACTCAAAAAATCCCCAGCCCTCACTCTGGGAAATCCAAGAATCTAATACTTTAGGTGATGGCACTGGGGATAAATTAGGACTTCCAAAAGAAATGTTTGCAGCCACCATGGCATTAAGTTGACCTCTATAACACCCAACAGTGTCCATTGCTGCTGCTATTGGTGTGCACAGCAGCAGGACACTTTCAGGATCAAGACTAAATCTTAAAAAGCAGTTCAAGAAGCAAAATCAAAACAAACTTATCCTGTCTCACTCACTTACGGGCTATGAAGGTGCTTCCACTGCTCACCTGCATCCCCAAACCCGCAACTCAGCACAGCAAAGCCAGGGCTATATGTTGCCTGGGCTGAAAATCTAGATCTGCCACCATTTAAATGAAGAAGAGTCTTTATATCCATACAACAGCTTTATTAAGGAAATAAAATCTTGTCAGGTAGCCCAGACCAGCACCTTTTTTTGTTTTTTCCTAATGTGAAGATATAACTTTTAGAAAAATACATCAAAGTCACTAACCTTGCAAAAGGAGATTTAAGGTTCTACTCATTTCTGGATGAATGAAGGCTATGTAACAAAACACCAACAAACACTCATGAGGGACTTACTAGCCAACCAGGCAATCTTTCAGGGCTGTGTTCTCTTGCCGACACTTCACCACCATAAGAAGACCCGTTTCTTGACAGCACTTAGTAAATGCTTCATGAAAAAGAAAAGAAAAACACAACCAAAATTAAAATTAGAAAAAAAGACAATTGTTAAAAAAATCCTCCTACATATATACTATTACATTTAAAAAAGCTTCACAGACCAGATCTGATTTATTATTAATATAACCATAGTTGGCCTAGAAGTCTCATACTGTTTGTAAGGTCTTTGTCACTTGTTTAGCAACAAGATTTTAATTGAGATTCTCCCCTTATATGATACAAGATACTCACACCCACACTGCTGTTGCTAATACCAACACATTTCTGAAGTTATTCTTGCAGTAAATCCATGATTCTTGTGCCCATTTTTCATACCCACTGCTCAGGGCTATCAAAGCAAAACAAAGGGAAGCATGAAAAATGAGGCAAGCCAGGGCTGAAATCTCTTGGAATCACTGAAGCACACTTGTATCTACAAATGAAGAGGGCAGCAACACTGACCACAACTATTGTCTCAAATGCTACAGACAATCACCTCCTGTGAAGGTTCTTTTGGGACAGGAGATAAGAACCTGCAAGGTCATGGTTCTTCCCTGGCATTTCATAGAATCATAGAATGGTTAGAGTTGGAAGGGACCTTAAAGATCATGAAGTTCCAACCCTACTGCCATGGGCAGGGACACCTCCCACTAGAGCAGGTTGCTCAAAGCCCCATCCAACCTGGCCTTAAACACTTCCAGGGATGGGGCATCAACAACTTCCCTTCCAACTCTAACCATTCTATGATTCTATGATATAATTATAATAAAACAATAATATAATGTATAAAAATACTATCATTACAAAAATATAAATATAATAATATACAAATATCTGTCCCTTCCCAATCTGTTTGTTCAATGATGTGAAAGTGCCCGGCCAGCCTTAAGGGTCTCAAGACTTAAAAACAAGTCAATGAAATACTGAAACAGAACAGCAAAGTCATGGTTAAGGCTGTGGTTTTTACCAGGAAATAACTAAAATTATGCCTGGTTGTTGCCACACCCTGTACAGATGTGTCACTAAATAATAACTCGAAATAAGCATTAGCTGTTATTTTTATCAGGAGATTTCAAACTTATAAGAGGACTGAGTTAGCAACCATCTGCTTTCAACAGCTGGAAAAGAGAGAGAGAGAAATCCAGTTGTCCAAGATCAACCAGCAGCCAGAGCAAGAACAAAGTCAAATCTCCCGTGTCCCTTCCATGGTTCCATCTGTTTCTCCTGTTCTGAGCTTTCCCTGGGAGTGATTTAACGTGCATCAAACTTAGGGCAAAGAGAAATTGTTATATTCTTGCACATCATTATCAAAACTTACAGCTAATCCATAACATCAAAACTTAATGAGGCTACATCACACAAAGGCTAAATCACATTCTCTGCACTCAGCGCGTGTTTACATACAGTATCTGCACACCATCACATGTTTTTATATATCTATGCTCAATGTACTACTCCCAATGTGTTTTGTCCAAAAATTTGTACTTCATGTACTCACACACAGCAGAATCTTCCACGTTTTGTACCCAGCGACCAGACAAGTAATAATCACAGAAGTAGCAATTTTTGTATTGCTTCTGTTCTTTATGCTTTCTGTCTAAATACACCTTCTGAAGTCACCCTGGGCACAAAATAAGGCACTTTAAGCACCTGCATGTTACTGACCATGTGAAAATCTGGGCATGACTGTTAAACACACCTACTGCAGCCTAATCCTGTACCTGTCCTTGGATATTTTCAAGACATTTAGCTGAAGTTTCAGATTTCCCTACTAAGTAACTGTTTATCCCGTGCAATGATGATGTAACTTCCATTACATCAAAACGCCCATAAAGAAAACAGAGATTTGTGCCTATAACAGCAGCAGTCCTGTCCTTTGCTCATAGCAGATGCTCACTGAAATGGACATTAAGCAATCATGGACCCGAGTGTGAGGTCCACCTCACATCACATCCACCTTCTACTATCCTGGACACTGGACTGGTAAGGCTTTAAGCAGAAAGTGATCCAACAGCTGCACACACACCCCTAGGTGAGGCTAATCTGCTTGCCCATAGCTGTATTAATTAGGCTTTTGACAAAATAATGTAAAAAAAAAAATAAGCAGTGTAGTGGAAGTGTTGATGACAGTCTGAAGTGTCCTTATACTGCCAAACTTACACTCTTCTTCACAAAATTTTGCAAAGAATTGACGCCTTACTACTTTGAACATATTGATGAACACTGAACACGAGCTTCAGCAGAGCACCTAGCATCAGACACCAGTAACATCATCACCTGAAAATGTACCAGATTAAAGTATGCAAAAGAAGAGTGTAAATTAACCAGTTAATTACCAGTCGGGAAGACAGTGTAACCTGTGCTCAAAGGTATCTATTAACAACCACGCTCAACTTCTAAGATCTCATTTGTTATCTGCTTTTATTTTAGACTTAAAATCATCCAAATACACATGCACAGCTTTGAGGATACTTCTGGATAGGCAACGGTTTATGAAGCAGCACAAGCTCAGAACGATACAAGAAATGTGTTATTAGGTTATAAAAACGTTTCTTCAGTTTTAAAAACTGAATCTGACATTTATTCTGTTCTTTTCTGGACTGTTTACACTGAATGTCCCTACATCAGCATCTCAGAGAAATCATACCTATTATCACATTTCTAAAAATGTCCTTTGTTTTTTCTGGGAAAAACATCAGAAGCTTTTGAAAGCTTATGGTTTGCCTAGTGACCAATTTGATTTCTCCTCTCTAGAGGCACTGCCTTAAGCGCTGTGCAGGGTTTTTTTGCAGTAATCATTCCTTCTGGAAGCTGTGAAGTAAAAAAAACACTGAAGACAACAGGAGGCCCCTCTCACTTGTTAGCTCACCAATCTTGATTGGTTAAAGGCGTGATGTCCCAGTGAACAAAACATAAACTGCAATCGCAAGCATTCCCTGGCTTCAGAAAGCCCCGTTTGCAGTACCTTGCTCAGGCAAAACTGCTTCCAGCTCTCTAGCTTTAACCTTGCTGCTGCTTAACAACAGAGAGGAAAAAACAAGCAGGTTAAAACATACTGGGCACTCTCATATGAGCACACAAAACTTGATTTTCCCTCTCCTCTTCCAGCACTTTAAAATCCCTTTGGCAGTCACGCAAGGTGGACTGTGGTGTAAGATAGGTTTAGTTACAAATATTCACCAGAAACCTTACAGGAGTGTGGAAAATGTTATTTTTAATCATGCCCTGTCTTGCCCACAACCCTTCCATGAAACAAAACATCTCAATGTTGAGCAGCACAAAGAAGGTCAGAACTACTGGTCTGGAGAATAATCTCACAAATAGTGCACAACAGTTCCAGGTGCAATCTCAAACCAAGAATTAAGCTCCATCTCCATGACCTCGATAATCACCACTCATTCCTCACTTGAGCAGTATCTGCACTGCAGACCAAAGCTTCAGGGCGCACAGGAAGATACCACAACAGCAGCAGATACACAGGATCTGATTATAAACCCATCGTAGTTTAACACTTTAGCAGCTGTGAGCAGTAATCAGAAGGTGAAGGAATCCAGTCTCACAAGCAAACCAGCTTCCTGATACTGCACATGATACAAAGAACGATCACTCTTTCCAGAGCCAAACCGATCTTTCTGAAATCCTCCCCATCACCCAATCTTTATGACTTTAGCAGATGGCTTTCCATGACTTTACAAGCTACTAATATAATGTTTTCTTTCTCCTTCCAAGCAGCAAGCTACCAAAACATAACCTCAGGCTGCAGCAAAACTAGATACAAATTTGGGTGAGTCTGCAAATTCAAGGCAGATTGTAACCAAACAGAAAGAAACATTTCAAACAAACAATAAAAGTCATCCCCAATATTTACAAATATAAGCTCATAAAATGAGGGATGGAGCTCAACAGGACAGGAATGAAAATGCCTTATTAGAAAGGGAAAAAAAAAGCTTGCCCTCCCCAAAATGAACACTGAGGAGGCTTTGCCAGGACAGCTACATATGTTTGTCACTGAATGCTCTATGCACAGATCCAGTACTACGTCAAAGAGCTGCAGGTGCCTACCAGTTACCACGGAAACTGGCGCTGGACTCCTCGCTCAGCTGCAGCAGTTCTGGTTCAGGACACGGTATCTGACACTGGTCACCCCCACAGGCTCTGCTCCGTGCCACCGGCTGCGGCTGAGGGGACGCACACTGAGCAAAGGACTCTCCTCGAGGCCAAAGCTCAGAAACAGTTCACTGAACTGATTCAAGGCCAAATTTCACCTTCTTCCTCTCTCTCACAAAGAAAGCTTGGCAATTCTGTTGTAAGTCAAATCCAAAATGAGTTTTGGGCACGAGAATTTTAAGCGTCATTAGTTTTTGGCCATTACAGCCACAAAGAGCGAGTTTAGCTAAAGCAAGCTTGCAATTTAGTACCATCTCTAACCCAACCAAGTACATAAGGCCAAGCAGTCTCTTTGCCAAGACAAAGGTCTTCTTTCAACTGAACAACCGTATCTGAATCCAGAGCAATTCAGTTTTGCCCGTTCTCACCTGCTCAATACAGCGTGCTACCACACAGAGCTGATCTGCCTGGGATGGGAGACCCCCTCAGCTCCTGTGAGTTTCAGCAAGAGAAGAGCAAGAAGTGTTTGGGACTTCTCTTCAGACAACCAGCTACATGGAATCTGCACTGATGTAACAATGCAAAGGGATCATCATGATTATTGTCAGTGAACAAATTACACATAGCATGAAGGCTATGTCTTAAAGTTCATTTTATGCAGACTCAGATTATAACAACTTAGCACTTTCCTCCTGACTCACATGCCAAGTGTTGTGCAATTCATGTAATACTAGAACTGCAGGTGAATGAATAATTATTAACCATAATTATGTACCTATTTTGCAGATGTTCTTGTACACAAAATAAATGAAATATTCCCCATTATCAAGATAAATTGATCCTCTCAGGTCTGGCTCTAGTTTATTTAAAGACTTTACAATTTTACTACTTAAGAGAAAGTCCTACAGAGGTGTTATCTCACCATTTATATTTTCTCAACACTTATGATACTGCTATCACACTCTTAAAATAATAATAAAAAAGCTTGTATCATGATCCAGACCAGGAATATGCTATTCCTGGAGCAGGTTTTTTTTTGTTTACGCAAAAAAGGAAATAGTTTTGTCCAATGTTTGGGTCATTCCTTGAGCTCTACCACTGGGTGGAGAAAAGATGCCCAAGTAACAACGGGGACCTGGGGGGCAGTGGTGGAAGGAAGAGGAAACAGTTCCCTTGAAAATGTGAACAAGGACAAGATTTTAAAATCTGTTTGTAAAATGTGTACAAAAACATTATCAGCAACATTTTATGGTAAAATTACTAGGCTTTTATTTTCATATTAAATTGTGATTTATTAGCTTGTTACTCTGTAGATTACTCCGTATGCACAGAACAGATTACTGCTGCATTTAATGAGCCAGAGGAAGTAGTAGGATGAACATGAAAAGATTGTTTGACATTGCAGAGTATGAGCTATTTGATATTTCTAACACAGTACAAAAGAAAGCTTCTCTGTAGATTGCTCATGGTTCAGTTAACATCACTGAATATCTAATACCTCCAACTCAATTAATTCTCACCTGATTAAGATCAGTCTGATATTCAAACTAAATCATCTCTCCAGTCAAGTAGAAATCAATATTTCTGATTTTACTTTTAAATTACAATAACAAATAAAATACATGCATCGTCAGTATGCTGGGAGTAGCTTTCCTATTCTAGTCTACTATGGCATGCATAACACAGCTGATTAAAGAATTATTCTAATTTGAGCAACAATATATATAAGACAGATTAATTTGAAGAGAGGGAGCTGGCATGAAATAATTAAATGCATCTTATATAGGGCAAAGAGAAAATTGACATAAAATAACCTTGATTATTTCAAGTGAACCTCTGTTATCAGATCAAATACTTTGTCTCCACAAATATTCATTTGCTATAACATACAAATAATCATATACTTTCCATTTTCCTGCCCATCACCACCCCCTCAAAAACCTACTCCATTTCAGCTTCTGTAGCTCCAACATCCTGCTGGGGGCCCCTGTCCTGGGACAGATGATCAATATGTAGTTGCAGACAACATAGCACTGGGAAGAAGAAATGATTCCAGTAATCCAGGAATTTGAAGGAAGGGATAGTCACCATGTTGAAGATCTCTCCTCCTGCCCAATCTTTCCCAGTGTGCTGTCAGCATAGAAAACCAGCTTTCTCTTAAAGTATGCAATGCAAACAGAGGATCCTCCAGCATCTCTTCTACTCCAGTATGAAATGCTGTAAAGTCACTTCTCTGGTGATTGAGAGGTGGACATACAGAAGGAGAGAATTGTGAGGAAGGCAGAGAACACAACTGTGATCTACAGAGGAACAATATTTCCCAAAAACCTGAAAATAGTTTCTCTAAACACATTGCCTTGAGGTGAAGAATACACGTTACCAACATCCTAGAAACAAGTCAGCAGACCTTGCTTTAGAGGATATTTACAATTGAAGATGACAAAATAACATACTGAAGCAGGCAAACTGCCCATTTCTCCTGTTCACCATCTTTCTCAGGAGCCAGTAATAGCTGCTTCAGAAAAAGGTGCCAAAAAGCCTACATTATGGAAAAACATTTTCTTGAGTGAACTTTCTTCCTAACCCCTATCGACTGTAAGCTTGGCTTATACCTTGAAGCATAAAGTTCTCACATGCCTTTCAAAACCTTTCCAATCACTTGCACAGTGGGTCTGAACTGACAAGCCTCCAAGAGAAGAGGAGGAAGAGAGAGACAAAACCCACCCCAATACCAAAAAAGGCATATGCCAGCCTGAATTCCTTCAACACCTGCCTGCCCCAGCTTGCTTGAGTCCTGCTGAAGTCCCAGCTACTGCAGGTGTGGTTGGTTGTACCATACCATGGATGCCTTTTTCAAAATCCTGCTGCAAAAATTAACTGATCTCAAAGCATCTCTCCGCTGCTGCAGAACAGGCCAAAGCACTAGGGAAGAAAGGCACTCTCTGCAGATCAAAAATGTTTCAGGGTTGGTTTTTGTTGAGGGTTGGTTGTGGTTGTGGGGTTTTTCATAACAATTCAGTTCCTTGCTCTCTAAATGCCATGTATGTTCACTTAGAAGCAGAAGTCTTCAGAGTTTTTATCTTTTAAATGCACAGATATTTTGTTTCTGGGTGTGGTCAACTGCTTACACCTGGCAAGAGCATTTCTTTTCTGAAATTAAGCCTTAGAAGGGGCTTTTGAAATGAATATAGGAAATCAATGGCTTATTTAAACTTTCTGTTTCAAAAGTTTTTTAAAAAATATTGTTTTTTTAATTTGTGGTGTTTGCTGGCTTTTTTCAGAAGTCACAATACTGCACCATTTTGAAAACACATGTAAGGCAGGTATGCATTCCCCAGTATCGTTTGATTCAAAACAAAAGTAATTAAAAGTAATTGCTCAGCTGCTGATCTACTTTTTATTACAGAAACAGTAACAGGGTTTCTGTTGTTTTCAAACCAAACAAACAATAAAGACCGAATTTCTGTTAAAAAAAAGTAAGAAAGAAAGAAAGAAAAAAGATTTTAAGAAACTAGCACCAAGGAATGACTAATAAATCCAAAAAGTCATGTATGATGAAGACAGAGCCCTATCCCTACACCATGCAGAGGCTTGCACTGGGACAACCTCTCTCACCAGGCTCACTACCCATGCTCTGCAGTCTCAAATTAGGTCCCATTTGGACTGAGAACGGTGGATGTTTGTCAGGAGTATATCCAGGAACCCCCAGCAACAGCAGGGAAGTACTTCTGTCTGATCCAATTAACCTGCACTTGTTTTGCTAAATAAAAAAAATTAACAAGACAGATGAACACAGTAATTCAAGCCAACCCAACCAGCACAACTAACAAAAATTAGACAAATACTTAAACCTGGTAACAAAAATATGCCAGATTAAAGTAATTAGAGTTAAAAAACCAGAGTTCTGAAAAAAATATACATATGCAATCTCATGGTATTCACAGCACCTCTTAGTTTTGCTGCTTGGACACAGACAGGTCAGTTTTCCTCATTCTCTGTTTCTGTAACAGTCCTGCACATGACCAAAATGACTTAGGGGAAACAAGCAGTGGAAAGATTAAAGTTAGTTTCCATTTTAATAAGAGTTCTGGATGCACACATGAAACTTGACTGCAGGAAGTATTTTCCTAAGTAATCACAGAGCCAGAAAATTGCTGACGTAATGCCGTGGTGGATATAATTTGTTAGTAGTATGCATTTAGTCACTAGAATTTCAACAGAACTTGGACTTCAAGAGAAAATGGATCTTAGGCACAGAGAGGGAAACAGCCACTAGTTAACTCTAGCACAGAGGGCATAAGCTTGACCTGATCTGATCTCCTATCCTGGATTTTCAGATTTGTCAGTATTTTTTGTAGGCGTGTACATACACACCTATCTATACAAGTGTATATACACACACCAGTGTGTGTATTTTGCCCCAAACACACAAAAGTATAGCACACTGTTACATTTACGAAGTAGGTTCCAGCAACCCAGCTCTTCAAGGGCAAAAAGCTAAGTCCTCCTGCCTCTGACTAAGCAAGACACCCAGAGTGCAGGAGTACGAAGGAGAGGGTTATGTCCTCAGAAGGTAGGGGAGAAATAGCGAGGGTGTAACTATCATGTGTACGGCTTTACAGTTACTGTACTTTGTCAGGCAATGCAGATTTAAAGTACTCAAAGATGACCATCTGCTGGGATATTCAGGCAGATTTGTGAAGAAAAGCAGACTTTGTTTTCTTCCCATTGAAATTACCAAAGACAAATATAAAAATATCCTTTTAAATAAAGTAAACACCATGTTGTGAAACAGTTTACTTGGGTAAATCCTGATTTGTCCACTAAAAATACTTGCTTTAGGAATGTTCTTGTCAACTACAAGGCCTGGCTTCTATAGAAGCTGTAGGTAAAGCACGCCCCACGAGCACAGCCACCCAGTTAAACTGCAGTTTTTAAACAACTGCTTCCTTTAAGACTGACTTGATCTCATTTTCTTCCCACCCTGCAGTAAGTATCTCTGACATCAAGCGTTACCATACCAGGCGCTGGAAGAGGCAGAACTGGAACAAATGCAAGTTCCCCCATGGCTACTGTCTGTCACTGCCTGCTTCTGTATAAACAACTGCATCCAACTGGAGCTGCACGGAGTGGCCTCGCTGCTGCTCACCCTCCCACCTCCTTCAGGAGCTGCTGAGCCACTCGGGGACAGCTGAGAAGTTAGCATAACAGATGACGAGAAGAAACAACATCCTCCTCCCTCTGTCCCATAGCGACTGACTCCTTAGCTGAATTCCAAAGTTTAAAAAAAAAAAAATAATCTATTTATAAAAGACCGAGATTCGCCGAGTGGAAAAACTAACAGTAATGTCTTTCTACCACACGGTGGAGATAGAGCAGGTCATTTATGTAACTCTTGAAGAAGCAATTACACCATGACACCAGCTCTAATTTACAGCAGGCCGTTTCGGGGATATTCTTCTCATCCTCAGTTCAATTTACTGTATTTCCAAAAGTATGATTTTACTCAAAGTTCCAAAAATAAAGGTGTTTTTTTTTTTTAATCATCATTATTATTATCATCACCATCATTGCCATCATTATTAGTTGTCTCTCTTGAATGAACTGAACTATCCTCTAATCAGAAGTTAACCTGACTTCAGGGTTCCAGCTGGAGGGCGGGGGTGGAATGAAGCATACAAAGCAGGGTCAAAATTTCAAGCCTTCTGGGCATTCCAAAAATATTAAAGATTAATAACCTTATGCTCTTTTAAAAGAGAAAGTGACTTTCCCTCACAGGTGGCAATTCATCCTATATTCCTTCCCAACCATCATTCCAACACCTCCAAAAGAGCCTCCCCCGTACTTACCTTAGTTCATAGTGTATGTTTAGTCTCTGTTTGTTTTCAAAAATTAGCAGCCTTTGGTGTGCTGGTGTGGAGGTGTGGGAAGAATTCCTGCTTAATGAGGCACTGCTCAGCATTTGTAGGTATGATAGAACCCAAGTGCGGGGGGGAATAAAAATGGTGCTGCGTTTATATTCTGAACTATATATTGACACTTTGCAATGGTGGCCCCCGTGTGATAAAATACATACAATTACTTTTTCAAAAGAAAGTGCATCATGACTATGTAGGCAGTCAGAATATCAGACCTCCCTATTCATTTGATGATTTTGAAGAGATGAGTTTTAATGATGTGATAGGAAAGCACACTACCAAAGCTTAGCAAGATCTGGAAACGCGGTAGTAACTATAACTTTCTCCATCTTTTGTAAATCAATACTTGTTTTAAATAAATGACTGTGATAACCAGATAACTAAAAAGTCCTGAATACCAGACAGCAAACAACCCAGCCACCATACCCTTCCTGTATCTTTGTAACTTGCACAAAAGCTTTTCCAAATGACAAAGTACTTCAACTCAGCATTTTTGTTCAGGTCCCAGGAAACCCCCCATGAGCTGTGAGCACAGCAGGCAGCCCTGCAGAACAGGGCAATTGCGATGCTCCCCTTGATCTCACATGGATGTGGAACTCCCAGGTGCCACACACCCTCCCCGAGCTGGTAACACACACTCTCTTCAAAATTTTCAGAGACATTAAACTGAACAGATGAGTCCAAGGCTATTCAGAACAATGCTGGACCGTCAGCTTACTACAACCAGACTTACAGAGCAGTTCGTTTCTGCACCAAATAATCTTTCATAATGATAGCAATCTGCTCAGGTGCTTCTATTTATGGATGGAAACTGATCACAGAAGGGTGGAAAAAGAATCCTAAAACCAATCAACACATCCTCCTTCTAACCTGCCTTGTCTTTTGGTCCCATGCGCAGCTTCCAGGAATCATTTACTGCCCAGGTAGATAGACTGGGCATGGACGTCCACCAGAAAGCAGGAGAAGGAAGAACTGATGACATAAGAACTCTGTTGATCAAGTAATTTATTTTGAGAAGGAAGCACCACGTTGAAGTCCTGATGTCATGTCAAAGGATACAGCAGATACAACCAAGCACATGTTTCCATGATGATACTGGCTGTCGGAACCAAACAGTGCTAGGCCAAAGAATTCTACATGTATACAGCATCCTACTACTAAACCAGATTATATAGAGAAATTAAGATATGTGGTCATTTCTCCATAGCAAAGATTGCAATTTTGAAGACAGTAAATTGAAATACTTCTAGACAGAGAATTTGCAAACAAGCCTTGGACAAATCCACAACGCAAACCAAAATGAACCAGGAACTCTGACAGCAATAGAAGTCCCTCAAAAAAGGGGAACTGTTCTTCAGTGCAAGGCTTAATGGGCAAATGGCATAAAAATCTGTGTTACAGCACAGACTTTGCTGGCACTAGTTCATATTAGTTTCATATAATGAAGCCTCAGGGACAGTGTTCCAACTTCTGACAGCCAACTACACTGTGTTTCTCAAGCTGTATGTACACATGTACTCAAGTCTGGCTGGAGGTGTTTGTTTAACTGCATCCAAGTATTTTGTTTCAGATGCAAAAATATTTTAGAGCAATAGTATCAACACTGTTATGAAAGAAACAGCAAAAATAATCACATAAATGGGGATTCTGAATTTAGAAAAACAAATGCACTTTAAAGAATTTATTTAGCAATTCTTAAAATATTAGCAATGCATCTGCTACAAAGCCATTGGCAAAGGAAACATGAAAAGTTTAGGTAAGAAAGATATATGTGGCTTTAGTTTATCAACCATTTTAGTCACACTTCTTCCTGTGTCATGAGAATACTTCTTATGAAATATCATACACTACCCAAACAAGCAAGAACTACTCAGTTTTTGTCAACTGCTTGCTAAGCAAGGAGAAAATGCTCATTTCTAACAAGTTCAGCCACAGGATCCATAAACAGGGCTCAAACTACCGTACGGCAAGATGTGACAGAAGACCCCTGAAGGCAGATGAGGGCACTAAGAATTCAAAGTAGCTTTCCGTGGCTTGGACACGAGTGGGAACTCACTGAGGGTCTCAGTGCTGCAGTTACTGTGGCGTTCTCAGCAGCACCATTACATCCCCATGTAAGCTTCTGTCTTCCATGCCCAGTGAGGGCTGAAAGCTCTCTGAGGTGTATCCCGACTTCTACATAAGGACCATTCCTGGCTGAGACTTGTCAATGCTATGACCAGGGGACCGTGAGTACCTTTTCCACTGGTACACTGAAATTACAAGCACATAATCAGGCTAAAAATCCTTCCTCCATTTTCTGGGTTCTGAACTAAACAAACTTTACCCACTGAATGCAGATGTACACATGCCTCCATCAACACAGATCTGTCAGTAAGTAAGTTTTTCCAAAGACTTCTCTCACCTTTATTCTCAAAGAAAAAAAAACCCACCCAAAAGCTAGCATATGCTGTATTAATGTAAAACCCCTAGAGGGCAACTAAGCTTCAATTTCAACCTGCATAAATATTCAGGTCCTTAACTAGTTTACAGATTATGTAAACTATTTCCTTCAACCTTGGGCTTTTTCCCCTCATTTAAAAGAAATGAATCCTTTTCATTCTCAAATCACATTACTGCTGCCTATTTAGTGTAAGTTAATCACCAGGGCCCAACCAGAGACTGAGTTCTCAACCCAACAAAGCTCAAATGTGTGCAAAAGAGAACAATAAAGAAAACACATGCAAGGGCCTCATTTAAACAAAGAGAAAACAAGCATATGAAAGTCTGAAATCACTTTATTTGCATTAAAGACCCTTAACAATACCTCTTGTTTATTATTCAGCTTAGTATTAATTTATTGCATGGCATCTGTTTTCTTGTACAGCAGGCTGGTTGCAAGTCTCAGCTTTATGAATTTAAGTTTACGCTGTTGGGATCATTTGCCTGTTGTCCCCAAAATACTATGATTTCAGCCTCACATATCTTAAGTACTTGGGGACACACATGAAAAAGCAATGCAACGGGAAATAAGATGTCAAATTAGTTATGGAAAATAATTTAATTTATTCTTCAGTCTTCAACTACAGTCCAGGCCTGCTGCTAGTGGGTGGGGGTAGGGGTGGGAAGTAATTGGGGCAATACAAGTAAAAAAACCCTTTAATTAGATTCAAAGTGTTCTCCCCAAATTTTAAAACAGGTAGCTCCAGTCTCCAGCTGAGATTAGTCTTTGATGAAGCTGCAGGCATCAACTGCCCTTCCCCTACTTTCCAGCAAATCTTGGTGGGAGCACTCACTATCCCACACCTGCACAGAAGCTGCAGACACACTGATGTTTAACATTAGAGGAGGCACTAACGAATCAATGGGAGTCCCAAGCAGTGTGGAAGCAACCTGAGATAGTAAGGAAAAAAACAGCTCAAAGGAATCCTTAGCAAATGCTCACAAAGCCCAAAGGTTTCTACACGGCTTCTGCAGGAGATCAAATATCCTAACAAAAATTCCTAGTGCAGCCACCCTTGCTTTATGCATGCTGATGTAACGCCAGATATGCACTGACCATGACAGTTCTCTTTCATATATGGTCTTACCCTCATTTACGTGTTACATGAACAGAGACTAAAGATGACTACTGGTGGAATTCACTTTACCTAATTTTAGCCACCGAAAAATTACATGTCTCACCTAAAGCTGATTCTGGAAGTACCTTGCTGCCTTGACACAAAACAGAGGGAGAGAGCAAGCTCACACGGTACTTCCAGAATGCAGTTAGGTCCCACTAAAGAGACTTAAACAGGATGACTGGTCTAGACTAGACAACTTTCAGATGACTAGAACTGGAATAAAATGTCTCCCATCCTACAATAACTTAACAAAAATTCATAAAGGAGTTGACATGAGTCTCCAGGGCTACTGCTCCAGTCACAAGGGTCTCCTCTCTAAACACTGCAGAACAGCATGAAGTGACTGCTGTCCCACTGGAATTTCGAAAGACTGCAGAAGGCGGAAGGGCTAAACACTTTCTTATTCATGTTCATCCCCTCTGCTTGAAATATAACAAGCTTTAAGTGATCATCCTGACTTTTTGCCCCAAGTTCAGCCAGGGCTTACAGACTTGAGCACTGGAGAAGTGTTAGTACAAATCTTGCCCAAGTAAAAAGTTACCATGCAATCAGTTAGGGTTTAGACACACAAAACACTGGTCACTACCATATCTCCTTATATGGATGCCCACAGCACATGGCAGAACTCAAACTTATACCAACCTTATAATCCAACACTGACTATATTGCATCAGAAACTAGGGAATTACACCGGCTTCACATAAAACAATTATCTTAGTGTTAAAATTTAGCCTTTCCATGAAATGCATCTGCTCCATCTGAAATGCAGTAATGCAAACACTAAAATACCTTTAAGTACTTTCAAGGCACTCACAGAGGTGATTTTTTCTCCTTTTCATGAGAGTGGCTGAATTAGCTTTGAGACAAGTTAGGTCATTGCAACCCAAACGCCAGGGCAATGGAGATAAGTAACATCAGGTCTGGAGCAAACAGCCCTGCACTGAGACCACTGCTTATGCTTCACAGCCAAAATACTTTTGTGAACTAAAAGCCTTGGGTAAAACCATGAGATTAGAATTAGGTTGCATTAACAGAATTGCCCATGAAATGTTGCCTTGGCTCCTTAAGTGAAATTAGTTATCATTTAGAAGAGAGCTTCATTCTGTCGTGCCAAATCAGCAGGTTTCCACATGGAATATACTTTTGCATTCAAAAATCCACCATGGAATCCTACCTTTCGTTAAGAACAGCAGTAATGAAACACTAATTGAATTCAGGTACATAAATCCATATCTCAATTTTAAGTAATTATTTAGAAAAGAATGGAACCAGCATATGTGACTTAGGGGAAAAAAAAAACAAACCAAACCAAACCAACCAACCAAACAAACAAACAAAATAAAAACACAAGAAAGAAAAGAAAATTAATCACATGCCATATTTTTCTGAATTGATATTTAAACAGCTAGAGCAAAAGAGAATAAAAAGATGAGACTGGAACTACCCATCTGAGTTACTAGCCTGTTGACAGAGCTAAAGCTGAGCTAAAGCAAAAGTAGCAAAGTCTGTTAAATACCTTCCTTGACAGACGTGCAAAAAATTTTGGGGGTTTGTAATTCACATAAATCTTCTCTGCCTAACAATGAATGTTTCTCAAAGTTCATTCACAGTCACTAACTAGCATTTACATGAATTTGATGGCGGAGTGGAGAGGGCAGATTCTCCAAACAATATTCTGGTTTAAAACTGCTGAAGATTCATAGTTACTCAACAGAGGAAGCATATCAAAATGAACTTACACAACAGCCTTGCTGAAGCAAAGGACTTAACAACAAAGGACTTAAAACTTTCTCAAGCTGTTTTAAATGTATAAAATGTTAAAAATCTATCACATATACATGTACATGCTTTTTATTTTCTATATATTCTACTATATAGAATATATATTATATATTCTTTTCTTATATAGAATATATATTGCATTATATAGAACATATAGATATTTCTATATAGTTTATTTTATATATTTCTTTTACCTATAACTAGTTAAATCAGGAATAGTTACAAAGAACTATTAATACTATTACTCAATAGTAATCAAGCATCATTAGATGTAGCTAACATCAAATATTTTCAACGTAGGACCTTTGACAGAAGTCACCGAAGACATCGCAGGTCTGAGCTCTATTAGAAACCTATTAAATATTAATTAGTTAACTGCTAATTATTAGTAATTAAATATGTGGTTATATAACCACCTCAACAGTACACATTCTCTTAAATGCTTCTTGTCCATACTCTACGGAAAGCAACGGTAAGTTTCTGCCTATTAACTAGGTACGTTGAGATCTACATTAGGATAATAACACAGATCAGTGCCTTGAAGTAATACGAGAATGTAAACATTACGGCCTGGCAGAATTTTACTCTGAACTTCGCAGCAGGCAGAAGGAATCTGCCCATTTGAATCCCTGTCAGTCTGTCTGCTTGCCCAGCTGTACTGGATCTCAGTCAGCACCCCATGTTTCTTCAGCTGTGTTGGCTTTTTGTTTTCAAATTATGCCCCTCACTGAGGTGTTCTGCAATCTGGAAAGAAATGGGAGGAACATTTCCTGCACACCCAAACTTTGCACAGGCTGCGTTGCAGGGGTAGGAGATGGGATGGCATACAAGACAGGCACCAGATCACTCTTCTACAGCCATGCCATGGGCATCATGGATAAATTTATGTTTGTGCAAAACCTGTAACACACAAGTTTTCCACAGTTAGGTGCTCAATTTCTTTAACAATGTTTAGACTATATTTTTGTTATGCTTCTTAAACAATGATCAGAAGACACAATAGAAGTTAATGTTTATATACATTAAGAATGATCAATAAATAAATAAAATATTAAAAAAACACTCAGAAAATATAAACCAAAGAAACAAGAGGAGGAAATCAGGACAGATGAGGAATGACAAAGATTATTTACACTAGAAAAAATAAAGAGTACTTTTCATCATTGGCCTTATGAATTATTTTGACTGGGCTGTCAGATTCACTGTAGAAAATTACCACCCCAAAGGCAGTGAAAAAAAAAGTAATGGGCCACAAAGTATAATATTTGAAGTTGCAGACTGTGGTCACTCCTGTCATTTTCTTCAACCTGAAAGCATTAGTTTTCCCTGTGAATTTAAATGTCATTTTTTAGATCATGACATTAAGATTGTTTGGGGTTTTTGTTTTAAATTCTCCATGCTCCTGAAACCAACTCTGGAATCTCATGGTCCAACACCTTCCCTAGGTGATCCTGGGGACTCAGCAGTAGAAACAGTTTTCCAAGATGGTTAATGAGCAAACCTTTTCTTTTCCCTTTTCGCAATAAATCAGAATGTCCTGCTTCTTCTATTCAAAGTGCTGCTTCTAATCAGACCACTACCAGGAATCCTCCCAACGTCTGAGAACACAAATGGCTTGATATACAAAGCAAAGTCAGTTTACGTATTAAAAAACCCCCAAAACTTAAAAAACCAAACCCCGTTCTCTGAGTGGTAAAAAATCACTAAGCACTGGAACAGCCTGACTACTGAAGCTGCAACATGAATCAGATTACAGGACAAACACAGGCACATTAGATACAGCCACAAGAAAAGATGACGGCACCAAGTATCTTCTGAAAGTCCTTTCCAGCCCTGCATTCCCCTTAAGCTTGATAAATGTGCCCTCCAACGCGGAGATAAATTTCTAGAGCACTTGGGTTTGACAATCTCTTTACAGAATTGAAGCTAATGCTATTAAAGCAGTTATGCTGGTCTAGATTGCATTATGAAGTCTTGCTTTCAACTCTCTCCTGTGTGCTCCCACACTTCCACTCTTACTACACGTTTCCCACATATTAAAGAACAGCATTCAGAAGTCCTTTTTGACAACACAAGCTGTATCTCCATTAAGCGAGTTTTAAAAGGTTAGATTGACAGCGTTCAGCCACAGGTGAGCTTATATCTCAAGCCACACCAGTAGCAGTGCTTCTTCATCAACTTCTTCAGCATCCCATTACAGCAAAGTGTATGGGGTATTTCTGATACCATGAAACAAATTAAGACCTGTATCAAGCCTGGAATGCAACTATAACGATGAATTTGCACACATAAGCAGTCTGTATGAATTAGTGTTTCATAAAGTACTGCTTAAATATCATTAAAGTATGTTGTTGATCTGAAGGCTTGGAAGACATATTTAGTTTATACCGAAGAGGAGGAAAAGGAAAATAACTAGATCCTTCCTTGAGAGATTCTGGATCACAGACAGGAAGAAAGAAGCCCATAAAGCACATGACACTATATGTGATAAAATACATACAAAGAAATGCTGAACTTGACTATTACAAAATTAAAAACTGCATCTCAGACTTAGAGAAACCCTTCTTTAAACTCATTTTAGGAGAAAGGGAAGTAGGCAGATCCCTTAATGCCAAAATTCCCTACAACTATTTCAACTTCTTCCCAATACAGCAGGTATTTCCATCCTGGGGAAACTTTCATGCACTGCTCTTCTACACCATCTTCTTCAAAATTCCTAACAGAAGTTCCTTTCCTACTCATTAACCCATCAGAATGATTACCTTCCATCCCTTACATGATTTCTTTCAAATCCTTTACCACTATCCTTTCTCAAATCTACAATACAGCAGCTAAATTGCTTTTCTTGCTCCCTGACCATACATTTAAAGCCTCATCCATGCCTTCAGTGCTCTGTAAAGCTCTAGTATTCCTTGTCATCCCCTTTCACATCCTCTAAGCAGCTCTGCAGCTCTATTCCTCATGCAAAATACTTCTCACCTTCTGTCATATGCTTACACTTCATGTAATAGTACCTACTCTGATCTTAGGCAGCGCATGTTCCAGGTACTCTTTTCTGCAAGGTTCCTTCCTTCTTATTTCTGAAGGTGATAAGCTGTTAAAAATAAAATTCAGAGGAATGACAATAGTGTGTTTTATGACCTTTTATTACTGCAGCCTTTACTTCCTTCTCAAGCATCAGACCTGCAAGTAGAATGCTCTTCAGAGCACAGTTCTCTCTACTCTTTCTTTATGCAGCACCACCAAGACAACTATTGGAAAATATAATAATAGTAACAACAACAAAACTAAATGTGGGAGTGGGAAAGAGGAGGGTTTTGCTATTATTGAAGGACTTTAACAGTAATGTACAAGAACGTGGTTTCACTCAACAATGGACAACACTGTTTCTACTTTAAAAAAAAAGGGGGTATTGTCAGTGTTGTTACCACAGGATCCATTAACTTTTATATCAAAGAATTATTGCCAGAAGGACAACTCACTCAATTTAAGTTAAGAAATCTTTAGAACTACAGTCTCACCTGGAAAAAGAAGTTTAGAACGTTTTCATCCCAAAACAGGATTAAAAGTTGCTATTTCATGAAACAAATGCTAATATTTCCAAACCATCGAAAAACACAAAGAACACTTAGACTGCCACATCTTGTTGAAAGCACGTACGTTTGCCAAATTGTATTTCAACTTTAACCTGCATTTCTCTATTGCCTGATAAGGTCTGTGATTCCTGCCCTTTTTTTGCTTGGCTCTGCTGACTCATAATATGTTATGCAAAGACATGTACAGTAGGTATAGCCCTGCAGCCTACAGGAAATAACTGAGATCAAAACTACAACTCTCACGATGCACTGTCTCATGAAACTGAAGCATATTCGATGAACCTGCCACTACTATTCTGATTATCATTTAGTTCAACTGGAACTAATACTTAATTTCAGGTTTTGTGATTTGGATGAGCAATTTTCTTCGGCAAATACACTTGCCAACTTCATGAGTTTTCTAACGAATGGTGGACAGTTTTCCCCAATTACTTTACCCTGAATATCATATGTTTGTTACAAGGTCAATACACTGCTTATAGGCTATCTGAAAGCTCACTATTTATTGTATTTCTGAATACACAGTAGCTACCTTTTGACCAAACTAAGTTCTGTTTTCCACTATCTACACAACACATTCTGACTTCAACAGTTGAAAAATAACCTATTTTCTGTGTGAAAGTAACCCCAGGGTAATATTCATAATTCATATACAATATAAATATTTATATGCATGCAAAGGGAATATAGCATGACCTCTTGAAAGTATTAGATTTATTTACACAAAGTGCTAACTGTGCTACTGTCAAATGTAGTATCTAAGAAGGGTTTATAATCCAAAACTGCAAAGCAACTACTTAATACATCACTAAGGACAAGCAGTTAAAATAACAGTTACCATAAATCACATGTACTGCCATTAACAATGCATTGCTATGTGCAACTCTTCCACAGTAATACAATACTGTAATACTCTAATACATAAGCTATGGTACCTGCAGTTATCACCATCATCAATGAATGGATACAAAAAACTCCAAGTATGCTTCCACTGACTGGCAGTAAGAATGACTGACACAGAAGAATCAATACATGTCAGCTGGAAAGAAAACAGTGAGACTCAGTAGATATATATATCTATATATATAAAGTACCTAGGAACAGATACAGACCTAGCATTGCTAAGAGGCTGCAACACTAACCACTCTCACCTCCCACTTTTGTTGGGAGAACTTGACCATGCCTCCCCTACCCCCGGGCTGCTGACCTGTGGACACTCACCTCACAGCCAGACTCATTCAAATACCATGAAATACCCCAAAATCAGTACCTACAGGCAAGCTTGTATTTCTCAGTTTTCACAAAATGACCTCACCAGGATATTAAGGCATGGAACCAGCTGTTCAACCTAACAGTACAGAGTTTACCAGTACAGAACTGGAAATAATTACAGCATGTAAAAGGCAATCTTAACCTCAAAGATCTAAACACCACACATAACCCAAGGAGATTAAGTTCTTCAAAAGTCACAGGATAAACATTGATGCTAGCATCCTTTCTGAAAGAAACAAGTTTGAAGAACAATTGTCAAAGAATAGAATTTTACAGTTTTCTTCACTGGGCAAGGAATTTCCAGGTACAGAAGTCGTATGAAGACAGAAGCAATTATCCAGATTTGATGGGGAGTTTATCATGGAACAATGATACTAATGAAACAACTGATGATCCTGGATCTTAATTTCAAGTCCAACACTTTCAATAATCCAAGACATGGTCCAAAAGGTCAAAGGAAATTGTTTTTCTCCTTCCTTTATAAAAAAGTACTTCCATTCTGCAGATGTTGAAACACTATCAACCCACAGTCTGAAAGAACAGTTTTCCTCCTAAAACTGGATCACCAACGCAGCACCACAATATAACAGTTATATCTCACCATCTAAGTTGCAAAAGACGCAATACTACTGTTCAACCTTCAGCAGTTGGCTTGGTCAGTGCTTGTCACAGGTATTACTACTACGTACTAGAATAATCCAAAAACATGCAGGCATCCACTATTTAAACCAGCACTTGTTAACATCACACAATTAATCTATGTTATGTTAATATATTTGTGCTGGGCAGAGAAAACAATTTGAAATTCAGGATCTTGACCAGAAAACAATGAAATCTTTAACTTGGGAAAACCAAACTGAAAGAACAGACAAAACATAGGTAACCTACCAAGGTTGTTACCTATGAGCTCTGAACTACCAATATCACTTTAGTATCTGTACATAAAAATCTCTACCAGGTAAGAGAATCAAAACTAAGATATTGCTTGTAGGATACAGCAACCTGGCTGAAATTGATATTCATTAGAGTACTCTTTGCATGAATAGGAGCATTTGGACTCTGTGGTCTTTATCAGAGCCCCAGCTGGTAATGGTTGAAGGTTAATGCCTTACCCCATTCTGTTCAATTTTCTGTCCTAATTAGTCCTCCAAATCTATAGCTGTGAGCACCAAGTGTCTGTGCTCAAAAGAAACTAATTAATGCTAGCAAATTAGATCAAGTCCAAAGATCCAACAGCCAAACTCTTAAATGCTCCTTGTTAATAGGAAGTGTAGCTGTCAATAACTGCTGTTGGTGGCTATAATGAGGCCTCTTTCTTTCATTGAAAGTGATTTCATTTCTCTTTGTCCCTGTAAAAGCTGTTCCATTCCCTATAAAAAAAATAAAAACCCCACACCACTAAGTTGCAGCAGTAAAGCTAGCAGTCTGACCCATTTCTTGTTATCAGCTGGGCTCAAATGACATGGAGGGGGGAAGAAAAAAAAATCAAATATGTAAGTTCCCTCCTCAAATGTTTTCTTCAAAGTTGTAATGCAGGTTGGAATTTCCATCACCAACCAACACAACGTGCATTCATATTTCTTTTCTATAAAATTCCCTAAACTGGCTTATGGTAGTTAATGCTGCAAGTACCATCTGAAAAAAAAAAAAAAAAATCACGAGATCTAGGATCTCATTTCTTCAAACTGTAATTTACATATAGCTGTTCTCTCTGCCCAGTTTGTTGGAGCAAAATTCAATATACCATAATCCCTCTAGAGATTGTATTAATTCACATAGTTAAATGTGATGAGAGTAAATGTTCATTGGAAATAGACAGAGGTGAATATTTTTTTCAAAATAAAAGCTATTGTGCTCAAATAAGAAGATCATATAAAAATTCAGCATCTTACTCTCAAGAAACGCTAGCCAGGGAAAAAAAACTTAGTAATTTATTACCAGTACTAAATAGCTGAACACTATCAAAACACCTAAAATAATTTAAATAACCAACAAGTGCACAACACGTACAACAGTAATCTCAACAGCTTCATATAGGGTCATGGGGTCACATGTAACACGGCCATAATGTACTTTAAATTCAGATAATAAATATAGCAAGAGAGGATAAAATTCCCCACACACACACTTCTCCACCTGCAGTTTTGTGCTGGACTGAACTTACATTCTCAAATGGTAATAATCTTCCCCTCATGAAAATGAAGTAGCAAGCAATTAAGTAGCATTCTTCTTTCCATCCTCACAAGAGAAGGCTATTCCCGTCATAAAATCTATGATTCCTTCCATGCAACATCAAACTCTGAACATGTGAATGTGTACACAAGCATATGTGTGCAACTGCTGGTCACAGCAGCTCAATTTTAAAAAGTTACCAGGAATTGTCATGTTAACTCATTGATTTTTATTAGTTACTTCATCTTTTCCCTTTGGTCAATTAGAAGACCAGTATATTCCCAGATGCTCCTAAAATACGTGATTTAAAAAAAAAACAAACAAACTTGTAAGGACTATATTTTTATAATGAGGGAAAGCAGATGAGAGAAATTCAATTATAAATGGTGATTTTTATTTTAAATATTTTTCAAGAAAATAAAACTCTTCTAAATTTTTAAGTGTGAGCTCTCATGTAATTTCCCACGACTATCAGTCTTAGCATCTTCCAGTGTCAACCTCAGAACCACAACTGTAGGTACCAACAGGTCAATCCTCCCCAAAAAGGGTGTGCACCAATTAACAGAACTTGGCTTGCAATAAAAAGGAAAATGAGCAATACCACAGAGTAATACCAAGCTGAAATTTGCTAAGTATTTCACACATTTCATTATCTGCATTTCTGTTAAGAAAGTATATGTAACAAGACTTTTTTTTAAAGAAGGAATATCTAAAAGTGTGCTTGGGAATTTAAATGAGCAGCATCACATGCAGTTCAATCAGAAATTGTGTTGGTTTTCTGGGCCTTGATGTGTCAGGTGTAAGGGTCACAGTCTAGAGCAGGTGGCCCCTACAGGGACAGAGATAATGTCAGTGACAGGACTGTTGAGTAACTGCACATTATCAAAACTCTGGTTGACACTGGTCATGCTCTACTGTAGAGAAGCCTGCAGTAGTGTTGGATCCCATCATTTTCACTAAGTATCAACATGAGCCCTGAGGAAGAGAGGGCTAATAGGGAAACTGGAGAATGGGAGGAGGGTGGCTGCCTGGAAATGTCCTTTTCCAGCCACACTTTCCTAACCATTTTTTAAAGCCTTGCCAAGTATCAAGAGGGTTTTTTTCAGCAATGTGAATCTGGTTGCCTTAATAACACAGTTCCAATGGACAAGAGAGCCAACATAATAGTTTTCTCCAGGGAAGGTCCTCGATACAGCACAGGTGAAAACATCCCCCTTTTTTCTCCTTCTTATTAAAAAAAAAAAAATTACAAAAAGGTCAGAACAACTTGTCATCTTAGGCAAATCAAAGAAGCATCTCTTACAACAAGTTTCAAATAAGAAATGGCCACATTCTTGTTTGCAGAGTCACAGGCAGGATCAGGTCTTTTATCGTCCAAATTGTTTCCCTTACTTCAACACCAGGCTAATTTGAACTATCTATCCCTGTATTCACCTTGAAAAGCATGTAGCTCAGTCTCCTACCTGAACCTGGGAGCCTTACAAATGAGTCACAATTACAGAAGATATCTGCAAGTCATTCTTGATGGCCCTTAAAGGCCCAAACCCAGATCATGTATCAGTAGTAGATAGCAAAATTTAGAAGAAAAAAGTTTAGAACTAAACCTTCTCTCTGGAGCAAGACTGTTCTCCCAGCAAAAAAAATTACCATGAGGTTTCGGAAGGTGGCCAGAATTGCACTGTAATACAACAAATGCATAGAACATTTACAAGAAGTATAATACAAAATTATGATCTCATGACTGATCCAGAAATTTCTTTTTGGGGTCTCAACTTAAGACAACTTCAGAGGACAGAAAAAACCCACAACCTGTCACTCGGCTGTCTCTGTTTTTATTTTCCAAGTCAAGTAACCCAAAATCAAACTGAACTGAGTATACAATCTTTAAAGTTTGTATTTATTCTTCTCTATTTAACCCATCAAGTTAAATTTCACAAGCAGTAAATCTGAACTGAGTAAGTGCTCTTAAGAAACATGTCAGTATGTAGGATCAAGATCAACCAAAGTTCTTGCAGGGTTTTTTTTTTTTGCTGAGTGTTCCTAGTTTCAGAGCAGAGAGGAGTCATGGAAATCACAGCATAGCCAGGTAAAACTACAGGAGTTTTGATAAGCCAAAGATAATTTTCTGAAGAAAAACGCTAACTTCAGGTTCCTGAAATTGGCTATGATCTTGCTTGAAAGAAGTTTCCTTAACTTAAAATTTTATAACTGGAAATTACAGCAAAAAACTTCAATTTTTAGGGAAGACAGATTGCTTAAGAAATTATTTCATAAAAGCAATGGATGAGGCAATGGCAAATAAACGTTCCTTTTAGATACTCCAGTTTTGAGAGCACGTATTTTTATATGCCAAGGACAGAATGATAGAAACACACAGATCTAATATTTCAAACAAACTCATACTACAGCTTGTACAAACACAGTAAAAAGTTCCTGTATGACAATGAGGGTTTATTACCATGTTTTTACGATACTTTTAATACTCCTATAATAAATAAGCTATAAATAAGCCCAAAATTTCATACAAATACAGTGAACAAGTATTAACACAATACAGCATATTTACAAAATGGTCATGGGACAATTGACTGGTGTTTTGCAGAAAACATATTTACTCTCTTAAAATTACTAATATATCCATTTTCAATGAAAAAATGCTTGAAAATCTTAAACACACAGAAATTATTCTGCAACTGAGATGTACTAAATTCTTGAGAAACACACAGCACACACAAGACCTATGCTGGAACAACTCAAAACAGTCCAGAGTAAATTTAAACAATCTAAGTAAAATGAAATAGGACCAGAGACAACATTTAATTATTCTTTAAAATTATCAGATGTACACATTTTCATGGTTATTTCATCTCTAAGCTATTTGGGTGTGTTAAGAACCAAGGACAGCAATGGGTCACCTACCATGGTGTTAGGGTAGCAGGATCGCCTCCTGAGTTAACAAAACTTTTTCTTTATTTTTTTAACTCTCGGGGTTTTTTTTCCCTAGATGGCTCTTGAACACGTGCTGGACAGGCTGTCACTCCTTGCATTATTAGCTCTGATAAGCACACAGCTCTAGGTGGTATAGCTGCAGGCTAAGGTAACGGCCCGTATACAGATGGACCCCCATGCTCACGCAGAGCACTATTGAATGTACAGGGGCTCCCCATAGGGACACACATGAACCTAATGCAATCAAGGAAATTGTAAGGACCCATATTTGTAGAATAGTTTTATTTCCTATATTATCAATGCATTTACCACAATTTCCTAAAGACAAAATGGAACAAAGATATATTAATAGGAGTTGTAAACATGAAGCAGAAAACCCTACACTGAAAGCAAATTAAATAGGCAGCTATGTCACTCAATGTAAACAGCACAATTTCAAGCACGTGTACACTCTGTAGCCCACAAACCGGATTGCAGGAGTTTTGATTACTTAATTACATAGTTTATGTTCATAGCTTATAATTGTTTAAAGCATAAAAACCATAACCTATCTACTCTGATTAACACCTATCTCTGTGTACTAACGAGACAAATTTATTCCAGGAATAACTTCACAATGGATTTAAGAGACAATAAATCCTAGTGTTCACAAAACTGCTTAAGCTTAATTTCCCACAGTTAGGTCTCTCCACTCCCCCCACCCAGATTAAAAGGTGTACAACAAAATAGCTGAACTGATGCTACCACTTTTTTTTCAATGTGGGTTTTGCTTGTCTATTCGATCATAAGAATTGCATCAGAATTACTCAGTTTCCACCACTAACCTCCACACAATTTGATCAATGCTGGTTTACAAGTCATAGGAATGAAGGGAAGACATGCATCTACAAGCCTCACTTTCCTAAAAATACACAACTGAACTCTATTCAGGAGAAAGAAGAAAAAAAAATCATAGCTTTGCCAAACACCAAAAACCAGAAAAAAAGGTAGCATTTTGCTTTAAAATATATGGAGGCAAACCCATGAAGATGCAAGGTAATGGAGCACAACTGAAGAATCTCCAGTATTGGCTTTAAGATTCTTAAAGTTCACATCTTACAAAGAGAAAGTTCAGAGGATAAAAAACACACACTCCTCTTTGGTCTACCCTCAAAGAAAACGATACAAACAGCATGTGCTCCTTTGTCAGCAAATACTGCTGGAAGACACATAGAAGACGCTGCTGAAGATTTGGAGAAACAAGTATTAGAACAAGATACACATTACAGCGGCTTTGCTATGCAGCTGGATGGAAGTCCAGATGTTTCAAACTTCTCTCAGGTTACAGTATTCGCATTTCAATAATAAAATGCACAGTGAATCTTTTTATTTTGGGGGGGCTGAACTACTGAAGGACAGTTGTATCAGAGAAGATATATTCTCAATAGGAAATGGCTTCTTTAAAAATAAACACTATTTTATGGAAGTACTGATGGGCAGCTGCTTTTACTGGAATCAAGGGAATCCATAGTAAGGTTGCAGAGATAGCACCACGTATAGAATTCCTTCAGGGCATCACTCAGGCCAGCTACTGCAGCCAAGATGTTGGAGCCAGGAGTGTACAAGGTGCTACAGGATAAGATTGATGTGATTAACTTTATAAAAGCAAGCCTTTCAAACAGAAGCATCTTTACTGGACTTTGTAATGAGATGAGGAGGGACCATGAAAATCTCTTGTACCACACAGAGGTTCACTGGTTATCTTGTGGCAAAATGCTTAAACGAGTTGTCAAACTTTACAAATTTTTCTTTTACAAAAAGACAAGTGTTCCAAATTTTCTGATTTTTCTAGTGATGACAGGTGGCTTAGAATATCTCGCTACCCAGCAGGTATTTACAAAAAATAAACTCTCAATGTGTCCCTTCAGGGTGAAGGTGATGTGTTAACAATGAGTGGGAAAGTAACTGCTTTTCAAAAGAAACGTGTTATGGAGAGAGTATTCTGAAAACAGATGTTTGGATGTATTCCCATCATTATGTGATTTTTGTTTTGGTTTTGTTGCTGAATGCAATGTGAACATGTCACCTATAAAAACCTCTCACATCTGTATACTTTAAAAGGACAGAAACAGAATTTCCTAACCTATTTAGAATTCTTCTAAATTGGAGCTTCAGTGGGTTTTGAACCTGTTTGTCAAAAATATAAATGTGCAACAACTTCTGAAGAGTTTGGAAAAACAACTGATTGACATAAGGGAAGACAGTAATTTACTAGCCCAATTTCAAGCAAAACCTCTGCATAGTTAGTGGATGGGACTGAAAAATGAAAATGACAATTTACTAAGTGCAGGCAACGATGTACTTCTTCCATTGTGATTTATGCACCTTTGTGAGTTACCTTTTTCAGCTGTAACACCCATTAAAACCAAATACCGACATAAACTGAACTTAGAAAAAGATGTTCAAATTGTGTCACGAAGTATTAAACACAGATTTTAAAAAATAACGAAGCATATTTAAGGACAAAAGTCTCAATAAAATTATTAACAGTAGTATTTTTAGAGCTAAAGGGAGATTGTACTATTGTACTAATCAAAAAAATACAGAGCGCAGATCTAGTTAACAAGAGGCAAGTACCCTCTACTAATAGCATGTCACTTGTATATAGTAATACTGTGGCCTTTTCTTTTTTTCCCCTCCATTCTCACATCCCTCTTAGAGCAGTGTTCTCAGCTAATCTGTGCTTAAGTAGCTCCATCTTTCTGGTACTTCAAAAAGTCTCAATAAAATTCCAGGAGTACCTGAACCGTTGGGTGTCAGAAGAAATGGCAATACCCAACTTTAAAGAGTCCAGTACTCTTCAAAAGAAGATGAAAACATGCACCAATGGGCCATATTATCCTGTTCCAATGTCTGTTTAAGAACACGTGTATGTTTACGTGCATATATCATTAAAATACCAGGACAGGGAAAGGATGCAGTTAGTTTGGAATAATAAATTTAGGGTAATTAATAAATTTATCACAACGAGGGAAGCCCTAACTGAAGGCTCACATGAGGCAATTCCATTTATATAAGTATCAAATATCACGTACAGGAATATAGTAACTCCTGTGTTGCTTTGTCGTTACGTAGCCTAGACCAAGATGGGGTAAGTTTTATATTAATCATACTAAATTCCACAGACCTCAAGAACAAGTCATTTTGGAAAAAATCACCAAGCAGTCGAAGCCAACACAGCAGATTTATAGGCTTTATCACTGGTTTCACGGTGAACAGATAAGACACAGATCACACATATTCGTTCTCTGACTACTTGACTTGAAAAAAAAAAAGAGTTCTACTCAGGGCACAAGAGTGAAACATCTCATCTCCCAGTGAATATTTGTCTCTTACCTTGCACTTTATCTGAACACAGCTCCTTGGCTCGCTCCCTCATTATTTGTGGAATCAAAACATCTTTTTCTACATGTCTCAGCTTAGAATTTTCTGCAAGAGTGAAAAAAAAAAAAAAAAAAGAAGAAGATTTTTCTTATCTATAGATCAGAGAAAGTCAATCTACAGAAATAATGCAGCACAGTTTATATAACATACACTACTATACAAAAACTGCCACAAACGAGCATGGAAAATACCATGGAAGGACCACACAAATCAAAGTGGGGGGGGCAGTCCAAGACTTAAAATCCCTCCCATACAAATATGAGCATTATTAGTATCCTGAATATTTCTGTTCTGTTCAATGTGCACAGTGAACCAAAACTGAAGGGGGAAGTTCTGGCAGCACTTTCTAAGTTCTGTCTTACTAAATATAAGGTCTTCATACAGACTGCACAGGGCTTGAGAACTACTTTTATTTCAGGATATTAGTATTTTCCAACGTACATTATCTATGCTAACTGGCTTTTTTACTAACCGTCACAAAGCTGAATAATATCGCACATATTACAGCACAATCTGAAATTTGTATTGCTACGTGGAAAACTTCTGTTTTTTAAAAAAAATTAAATTCTAAGAAGCCTCTTCAGTTGATGATCTAGGAGTTTTTTCATTGAGAAATTCAACTTAACAAGAACAAATGCTGTTGTCTGAATTCTGCGTGTAAAAGTACAGTTGCAGTTTGCTTTCAGTTGTCTCAAAACAGAATTCAGAACTCTGAGTATAGCCAGTGATTTTGAATAGTTAAACAACACAGACCATTTAGAAAACAAATACTGTATTTCCAAACCCCCTTTCTTCAAAACAAAAGGATGAGAATTTAACAACCATAGCTTTTTACTTCTTTGCTCCTGAGTTAAACACCCTTTAAAGGATTTTTGTTCAGAACATTGTATAGTCCAACACAGTTCACCAAATACCTGGGTTTTGTCCCCAAACACCCTATTATTCACCCTTTCATGTCGATACTACATTTCAGAACAGCATCATCTGTGATATTCACATTATGAAAACTGTACTGTCAGATACACCGTTATTTTGAGTGACAATAATTTTGTTTTAAAATTGCTTATAAAAAAGTCTAGATGAAAGGAAAGAAATTAAAAATGTGATGTATGGAAATTAAGGAAAGAAGCAGGATTTAAGTCACCTACCGCTTTCAAACACTATTTTTCAGAGCACCTTCAGTTACTTCTAGATCCAAAGGCAACAGAGACTAACATTTCTCTAGTCATTTAAGTCATCTTGTAAAGCTTACTAATTCTGTAAGGTTACGTTGTAAGGTTACACAGTATTGAATATGTCATATTACTAAGGGAATCTGGCAACAAAACAGGATTGCAATGAGAAATATACAGAATTCAAACTGAGGACTTACATTTCTCCTAAAAAAGTTCTTACTTGGATTTTCTATAGTAAAGGAAAGAAATTAAAGTGTCTTCTGTAAATACAAGAAAAATAGCAAACAGCTCACATGTAACATTTACTTCTATGCTTTGATTTTCATGACTAAGAAAAAATAATTACAATTTAATATCCTTCACTTTAAATTTCTGCAGAATATCAGTGCAAATATTGTACTGAGCATTTATTACATTACAGACAACACAAAGCCGGTATAAAACTTTTAAGCATGTTTTTGAAAAAGGACAAATCAGTTGAGCTGAATGACATGGCAGGAAACAGCACCACCAAGCTACATGCCTCAGCTCTACCAACTTCATTCAAAGCAAGCTGCCAGTGCAGCAGACCTGCCTCTCACAATCTCTGTGAGGCTCTCTTCCCTCTGCCCACACAGATGTACTCTGCAGCCCTGTGCTGAACTGAAAGGGGAAGCTAATTTACTTTAATGGTAAATGAATTTCTTATCAGGCAATTTTTCAGCTAGATGAACTCTCTGAGCCAGTTCACTACATAACTACATAAATGGCCCATAAGAAGGAACTGCACGAGGCTAGGACAAAAAGGAAGCCTTAACTGTCATGAGCACCATTGGCTCAAATTATAGGCTAAACCTCCCTCTCTTCAAATATAAATTAGTTATACTGGTGCTTAGATTAGGCAGAAACTACACTGGTCTACAGATGTGGATATAGACAAGCAGGCGGGTTGCTAGCTGCCACCAAAAGGGAAGTTTTAATAGTCCCCCATTGCCCTCCTTCACCCCCATCACATCTGCGCTATTGAGCATTTAACCTCACAGTGAGTGATCAGTTCAAGAGAGAAAACTAACACAAATACATGCCAAAAAGAAGTGCTTCTCAGCTGGTTTACACTTTGGAGTAACTACATCTATTCATCAGAGTTCTAATAATTTCATTTAACTTTTATATCCCAGCATATATGGAAGTATAGAGAACAGCACAGAAGCCTTTAGGGCTTGGAAAGGACCACTGGGCTTGCTCCACTGGCAGAGGTGGCCACAGGCATCCATGGTCCCCCCAGTAAAGCACAGGGCTCCAAGGAAAGGATCACCCACCTGCTACTAACAAGGAGAAGTGGACAAGAACACAACCGAAGACTAGAAAGGGAACAGGACAAGGGCATCCTCCAAAACAAACAAACAAACAAAACAAATAAACAAACCCAAAGAGAAGGTCTCCCTGTTAGCCCAGAACAGTCAAAAAGGATTTCTGGGCTTTATCTTAGCTTAAACACCTTATCTTGTCTTTAATTATTCAAAGGAAAAGGGGCATAAGACTGATAGCAAGACATAGCTGTGCTGTTACTAACACCAGCTCAACCAGAACCACGACAGAGCTGTGCTCCAGGCAAACTCCCTCATTTTAGTCCCATGTTGTCAAACCTGCAGAGGCTGCAACGGCAGGAAGGAGAGGGCACATCAGGACACATGGCAGTCTCCAGTACAAAGAATCAGGAGAGAGCTACAACAGTAATTCAAAGGTAATTATTCAACAGTATCAAGGAATAAAGGAATAAAGACCACTTATAATTTCATCTACAGGTTTTAGAAGAATGTTTGTTGCTAAGTATCAGTTTTTAAACAAAAAAATGCACAAACAATTCAAATAATTTTATAGTGTCTAGGAGGTAGTTTAAGGCACCTGGGTGCAACCACCTGCTCAAATAGTTCAAATGCAGTTGCTCAGTTTGGCCAGTTTCAACTGTAACGCCTTAAGTGTTTTAATATCCTACCTTGATACTAAACTATCCATTGCATTACAGTTACAGCGATTTTCCTTCAAGGATCTTAAAACACCTTTACTGAAGTTGGTATCCCTAGCATTTATATTAAGTATTAAATAAAAATAAGGAACAAATATTAACAATACCAGGTAGAAAAATATGTTTACATGCAGAGTAACTGCATTGCTGATGCCAATGTAAACGTACTTGCAAGGAGATCATAATCAATCCAACTAATCAGCTCTGAGGTAATATACATGGCAAGAACTTTCAAAGAAACAACACCTCAGAAGCAAGACTTCATCAAAAAACATGAGACAGCCATGATGTGAAACCATCAATTCCTTTTCCCTTTTTCAACTGTATTACACTTTCTAGAATAATAAGTACCTTTTTCCCTTTTGAAAGTTCACTATCCTGCACTAAGAAAGATAATTTTTATTCTAATACCGGATTTGTTGCAGACCAGTCCCTACAGAAGAATCTGCATTACAACAGACCGCAATACTGTTTTATTTTCTCTTCAAAACATCCATAAAATTATCCCCAGACAAGTAGGAAATATGTTTTCCTACGGTTTGCTTTCTGCATTTGAAAGCCGACACCTCCGGCTCCCACACACATCCTCCACACACTTTGCCTGGTCTTCTGGGTAAGCTGCTTCGAGATGATCATGGCTTTGGCCACAAAGAGAACAAAGAACATGCTACCTTTAAGCTTCCAGAAGGCTGGACAAATGTTAGCAGCAGCTTTTCCTTCTCCACCTGCCAGCAAAAACTCAGGCATGTTTGTCAGAGATTCTACAGAAATGTAGTAAAGAACTTCTTCCTAATATCTCATCTTCTTCCTAATATCTCATCTAAATCTCCCCTCTTCCAATTTAAAACCATTCCCCCTCGTCCTGTCACTAGACTTCCTGACAAAGAGTCCCTCCCCAGCTCTCCTGTAGGCTCCCTTCAGATACTNTGAGAAACATGGGGACAATCTAAAACAATCAGTTTCATTATTCTGGAGCCTTAGTTCAGAAATGTGGAGCTGTAAAAGGGATTTATTTTTTTTTAAATACACCTTACTATTTTTTTTCCTACCAGCTGCCAATAACGATAAGCAGTTCGCAGTGGATAGATTTCCAAGATGCCTTTCTTTATTAAACTAAGAAATAGAACTTGAAAAAGTATTAATGAAAACTTCAGCAGCAGAAATGAGTTATTACAGTGAAAGGGAAGGAAAACAAGAACATACATGCAGAATCCCCACACTTTAACTTACACAACATTTAAAGAAAATCTCCACTCCAAAGAAATGTAACACAATTCTGTTCCTGGAAGGGAATGTCTTGCGTTCAACTGTGATGAGCCTAATAAACTTAAGTTTACCAGCCCTTCTCTCATTTTTTTCACGTGCAGACAAAATGCATGCACAACACTTAAAGTTAATATGGGCTGGAGAATGAATAGCAAGTTTACAGCTAAGTTACATAAGTGTATTAATCTTTGGTAATCAGGGTTTTTTTGTATCAGTTGGTAAAAATAATTTCTGTGCTCTCAATACTCCGTTTCATGCTAAAGTGTTGCCTTAAAAACTTGCCGATTAGCTAATTATAAAATTACAATGAAAAAAATCACACTTTTATTAATAACAGAAATAGCAGCACAGTGTTAACTGCATGCGTATCGGCAAACATTCCTTTCATCAATCAGACTATTGGCTCCAGAGGTTAAATTTTTTTCGTAAAACATTTCAGATTTATTTTAATGTACTTGTAACAGTGTTTTGAATGGGCAAAGATAATTATAGCTCACCACTCCTCCACAAAGAAGAATGCATTCAACTCAAAACTATCATGTCTCTTATTCTGCTTCACTTACCCATTTTTTATTAAATAAAAGTTACCAGTCTTACGTTAATCCATGTGAATTCATTTGTGCACATGTACCATAAAAACAGTTATTAGTACAGTCTGTATAATTTACTACCAAATTCTTAAAACCTCTATTCTAAAACACTGAGTCAGACATCGGAACAAATTAATTTAGAGATAGACCCACCACAGTCATGGAGGAAAAAAACTTATTTCTAAAATCTAAGTTTTTTCCCTCCAATTGTAATTTTATTTATCAATGTAATTAATAATTTAAGTACTCAATCCTGTAGCCTGTGAGGGGGCTCCTGTGCCCTTTCTGCCAAGAGGTTCAGCAGGGTCAAAGTGACAAATAGCTTCAGTCTCCTGCTTTGTAACCTCGGTTCCACAAAAACACTCAAGAGTCTGTTAAAGGTAATGTTATCAATCAAAAACATCCAGTGTAAGTTGACTTATGGTGGACCAGGACCAAACACATTTAGACATACATGAAATGCTGCTGAATTTGTCAATTTCATCTGCACGTCCATGTCTGCATAGAAACTACAGTCTTACGTACTTTGCTCCCTGCTAAAGCTTAAAAGTATAGAAGAACAGGAGTGTTATAATCCAAGTGAAACAACATACGTGATATCCTGAAACCCTGATCAGTACAGCTTCTCTAAGTAACAACTTTTTTTTTTCTCTAAATGTATATGAATAGATTTATTTATATTTTAAAAGTTACAAATCTTTCTATCTAATATTGACATTGTTTTAAATTAAGATAAAGTACAGGGATGACACCACCAGGGAAAATTTCCAAAGCTTTAACTTCTCACCATTCTATCATCACCTCAAAGTCAATTTTCACCTTTTTCACTGGCTGAATTTGTTATCTTACATTTTGCTTTGAGGCTCATGTTCTTGCAATATGGCAGTACTGGCTTACAAGAATACTGATAGTCCTGTTTGCTAAAAATGAACAATAGCTATATTGCAGCAGTTCTGTAATATCTAGAAAGAAAAGGAAAAGCAGACCCAACAAAGCACACTCATTTGTTAGGTACATGTGGATTGCAAATGCTCATACATCTAGTGAGTAATAATTAAAGCCAAGCCTGAACTTGTTTGTCTAGATTTTTGAAACAAGGAGATTTTTTTACACTTTTGATCAAGCAGCAAAGACAATTACAGGGCCCAAAAATTAATTACGCATCAGGGTTTAATATTTACTACTGAAAATAATGCAGATTCAGTAACACCTAGCCTGAACTATTGTTCAAGTACAACAGACCTGCCAGTTAGGAAAACTTAGGGTGTGAGCTACCTATAAAAGGAACACTCCACCCTACCTCAAATCCCTTCTGACAACTGTCAATGAGTATTCTAGCAAAATGCACAGAACACACAGTAGCAACCAGGGCCATGGACTAGCCAAGTACTAAAATAGCACAGACTGCCTTAATTCTGCCATTGTACATTTTCTGAATGCTTCACCTGGTAATTGATGTTTTTAGCCCTGAAACAAGGGATGTGCAGCAGTACTTCAGCAACCAAATACACATTTTGGGTGTTTTTGTGGGATGGCAAAAATATAGTAACAGCACAGATATGACTTGATTCCTACAGAAAGGGTTCCACACTTTTTAAGTGAAGCCCAAACTTTTGAGTACCTCTTGTTTGAAACTGGTCCCAAACATACAGTTCCTACTTCTTCTATGCCCTTTCTAAGTAACAGTGGATATTGTCCAATAATTTACTGCTTATTTCCATCTGGAGTAAGAAACAGAGAAACATCCTGTGAAAATCACAAACTATCTTAAGTATATAAATGAAACTAAGTATATAAACGAAACAGACCACATTAAATAGAGTTAAGCAGTGACCTCAAGGAACCATGCAATAATCTGCATCAGAAACAAGAGATGAGTAAGAGGTAAAATCTACATAAAAAGAGTGAAGTATCCAGCATCTGGGTGAAGGGATGCAGGAAAATCTAACAATTAATGAAACCCCCCAATTCTTATGAAAGTTGATGCTAATCACCGAAAAATTTCCCACCATGCCAAATAATGCTAATTGCACTGCACTACATGCTCTGCTTTGCTAACTTTCAGAATTGTGTCATAAGGCACAAAATACAATGTAAATCACAAATAGAAGTTTCTTTTAAAAAAAAAATGCTCAAACTCCTTGAGGACTTGACTATTTAGCTCTTCAGCCACTCCTTTCAAGATACAGTTTACACCTTGCACTCCAAATAATGAACACCACACACAAATAAAAAACAAGGCTTTTGAAAAGCAGGACTAAATATCAATTAAATTAAAAAAAAAAAAAGCAGGAAGAATGGAAGTAAGCACTAAAAGACAAGAAAAAACAATGCCTACCTTTGATTTCTGTACTTAACGAACAATCAGTAAGCATAGCACAAATGAATTAAGATGTCAGAAACTAACATCATGGCTATGATCAAAGAACACCAGCATTTTCAAAAGTTGCAGAGCATGACACGTTCTGACAAAAAGACAAGGCTGAAAGTCTTTTTGTTACATTAACACAAAGATTGCAGATGTCACTGTCTGGATTTTAAACTTTGAAGAATCCTTTCAAACCACTCAATATTACAAAACTTGTTGAAGAGTCCCAATAGATCTTCCATTTTTCAGTTCCTTTCTCAGAATAGTTCTCAAAAATGTGGTGTCAAACAACTTCAGGAAATCACAATTATCTTCTCCCTTCATTTTGCCAACACAAGTCAAAAACATTAGGAATATGAAAAAGGTTGTTCTCACTCAGCTCCCTTCTTGACAGTGGCAAGTTATGTTCTTATGACAAATATTATCTAAAAGAATTTTAATTAAAAGCTGGAAGTGTTCTCCATTTTACTTATGTATTTTTGTCCTTTAAATTCAATATTGCTTTATCTCCCGTTATTTTTTCTTTCTATCTTTTGAAGCTATAATTTCATTCCTTTCAGTATATTCTTCTAGTTCTGTCTTAATGGCCACGCCACTCCGAAACAAGACACAACCATTCTGCAAGTCAAATTCTCTCCTTCCATTGATACACTGCTGCTGTACTTCACAACTTGGATTTCCACATGACCGTAAGAGACAGACATTTTAAGTAGCTTAGGAAAATTATTACATCAGTCTTCAATGCCTCTGTTCTTAAGACCCCAAAAAATGTCCAGGATAGGTACCTGTATAGGGTACCTGAGCTACTGTCAATAATCCTACTTTTCTCTTTTTACACATTTGTGAATCTTTAACTAGGGAGCCAGGTATCACCATGTGAAAATGATAGCCATAACCAAGTGCACATTAAAAAGAAAATGAGCTTTCCTTTTCTAATAATCCACAACCTCTACTACTGAAAATGGCACCTTACAGAGTTCTGAAGTGCTGCATGCAAAAATCAACTTCGATGCTGAAGAAGGATAAAACAAAACAGTGTGACATAAAATTTTCTCAATGGATTTATCTACCAATTTATTTACTAGATGTAATCACCTAATTAGACAGCCACAGTTCCTTCCTAAACCGTAGTTGTCAAAAAACTCCTCCCAGGCAAATCACAATGTAATTTACAGATTTTACATTCTGAACTTCAGAAGGCTTCTTGATGTTCACTCCCTACTACCTGGCAAAGCCATGAGAATATTTGTGGGGTTTTGTGATCATAAATGAAGCATCAGTCCTGGTAACAATTAACTAAAGGGTGATTCTCCCTCTTTTTTCTTGTATGTGAGCCCAGAAGCAGTTAACAATGACACTAAAAACTACAGCACCAGGGTTAACACCTTACTGATATGAACAGGGCAGCTCACACCTCTTGCAGCTATTGTTCCTGTTCCTCTGTAACCTCACTTAGACATCTCTGCTTTTAGTTAGCATTCTGAGGCTTTCAACAGAGCTGTAACAGCTGGGGACTAATGGTGAGGGGTGAAGTAAGCAAAATATACTGGATAACAAGGTAGGAGATTTAAAGAGATGTTGTCCTATAGCAGCTAACATGTAACTGCAACATGGATTAGGAGGGACGTATAATGTCATTATAGACATAATTAGGGAAGCAAAACACCTTCAGTGTTTGGAGACATCCTTTTTGCTACACACTGAACACACAACAGCTTGCATTAAGCCCGTGTAACAAATGGAGTTTTCCCAAAAGGTAACTGAAAGCAAAACTGCAGTGTAGATGAACAACTACCACCTGAATGCAGTGGCTACGTTTTTTAATTTTTTTTCTTAACTTAATAACACATCAATGCTTAGGTGATACAAGGAACAGAACAGAACTTGATGACTCTACCAGTGACTTGCTGGGAGCACCAAGAGAGCCAGGCCCAAAAGGGGTTTCCATCAGAAATGGAGAGCATGGATTTGGCCAGCATCCCTCAGCTCTGGCAGAAGGCAGCCACCGGCTGCACTGGGCTGAGGTGCCAGGCTCCTGGCGTTGGGACCACCGGCCTTTACTCACCAACGCACCCAGCCAAAGCCACCTGCCTCGGGAGCGGGGCAGAGGAGTGACTACCACACAGGGCCACAGACACGGCCTTAAATTCACTTCTGGGTGGCTGTAACTGTGTCAGAGAAGACCAAGGACCCCTTAACCTTGCACACAGCCGGGGAGGCTGCAGCAGGCCGGAGGGGGCGGCCAGACCCCGCGGCACCTCCCCGCCCCGCCGCTGAGGGGAGGCTGGGCACCGCACCGCACCGCGTCCTGCCCCTGGGGCCGCGGCGGGAGGCTGGGCGGGGAAAGCGCCGGGTCGGCCCAGCCCCTCACGGCTGCCCTACCCGGCTCTCCTCACCGGCGTGTGCGGGGCGGGGAGCGAAAAGCAGAAGGGATTTCCCTCAGGAAGCCCTGGCGAGGCGGGGAAGGAGGGGACAGGGGCCGCACAGCGACCGCCCCTACCTGCGGCGCCGAGGGAAGGATCCATCTGCGGCTCCGCCATACACCGGCAGCTGCGCAACCTGCGCGGCCAGCCCCAGCCCCAGCGCGCAGGCGCGGAGAGAGGGAGCGGGCGGGCCACAGCGCATGCGTGGAGCCGCCTGAGGGTGCAGGGTCCGGGGCCTGTGCGGGCCTTGTGGTGGTTGTGGGGTGTGTGCTGTTGCCTCTGGCGGAGGATGGTGACCCGCCTTGGGGTGTCCTGGGTTCTCTCAGCGAGGGAGGATGAGACTCATGAGGTCTGCAAAACCCCACAGTGAGGACTTGGCGGGCAAAGCAAGAATAAGGGCTGCAGAGCCCCACAGGCAGGGCTTGGTGGGGAAGGTGAGAATTATGAGGGGGGACTGGAGCATCTCTCTCCTGAGGAAAGGCTGAAAGACCTGGGCCTGCATAGCCTGCGAAAGAGAGGACTGAGACGGTACTTCCTCAGTGTTTATCAATATATGAAGGGCAGGTGTCAAGAGGATGGGAGCAGATTCTTTTCAGTGATGCCTGGCAACAGGCACAAACTGGAACACAGCTAATTCCATTCTCCATGTGAGAAAAAAACTTTACTCTGAGGGTACCAGAGCACTGGCACAGGCTGCCTAGAGAGGTTGTGGAGTCTCCTTGCCTGGAGATACTCAGAACCCGCCTGCATGCGTTCCTGTCCAACTTGTATTAGGTGAACCTTTGGCAGGCGGGTTGGACTAGATGGTCTCCAAACCCTTCCAGCCCCTGCCATGCTGTGATTACAATGGTGGCCATTTTTAACAATGAGTTGGTTTATTTAAAAAGAGCTTCCCAGTGTATGTCTGTCTCTGGGACCATGTTCCTCTGACAGAAGAATCGAAATACTTTGTGTCCCACTGGAAACTTGGGTGAAATATCATTACAGGAATTCCTTCAGTTGTGGTAGTTGAGCAGTTGACTTACTCTACACTTGAGTTATTACAGCTTACATTCTTTTTACCTCTATTTGTGCAGTTCAGCGTAAAAGATGTAAAGTGTATCTATTTTGTGTTGTGTCAATGTCCTGACATTTTTTCAAGCACGCATACATAAGAAAAGCACCTTGCCGTGTAAAACATTGCATAATAAATGCTAGCAAGAGGCCAAACAGATGTTTTTGATATGCCATAGAGGAATGAATACGGGCTATGGCTATGCCCTGCTTATTAAAAATATTCAGGGCTTAAGACAGAATTTGAACGACAGTGTGATTGCCTATGGAAAAGTTTATACAAATGAGGAAGTCTATAGAAAGAATACAAAATTCTTTTTGTGGATAATGTCACTAAAATTTTGATACTGTTAAAAATGACAGATTTGTCTGTGTGGCCTTTTGGTCTGCCTGTATAGGCAAGCATTGAGACACATGTGAAGTATACTTTAATGGCAGAGGAGTTATGGTGATATATTTTGTTTATGAGTATGTAGTGTATTTGTCTAAACAGTCTTTCTTTAGTTATTAGTGGCATGAGACAAGGCTGACCCCTCCCAGAAGCAAAACATGGGATAGTGTGAGAAAGTACGATACTTTCAAAAACCTGAGAACATGATTCCTTAGAAATTCACAGAAATTAAAAGCAAAGACACGTAGTAAGAGGTGAAAGTCCGGACCTGTTCTAACAAATACAATCCAGAGTTTTGAAAAAGCCTACTGCCTTTTCCTACTAGGTTGTTCAACATTTTAGATTGACAGGTGGTATGGAAAATTAGTTAGTTTGTGCAGTAGCCTCTCACACTAATGAGAGAGCAAAAATTTTTTCTAAATATAGCATTTCTTCTATTGTCCAACCCTGTTAAAACTTGTTCAGTGGAAAGAAAATGAGCTTTAAACATTACATTCTCAGGGAAGGCAGAGTCCAGGAGTCTTCCCCAAACATTGTATAGATCTTATATGCCTCTGGAAGATAACAACAAGCAGTCTAGAAAAAAAGTCAGAAAAAAATTTGATCAAAATTGCTGTGCTATTTCTTCTTAAAATTAATTTTCGTTAAAATAAAAGTATAAGTTTCAAGTCCACATTTTTCCCCCAGATGTGTTATTTTCCTCATATGAAAATTCAGTCATTTTTTTGAAAAAGGATTGTTTCAACTTGAGGCCCCACTAAGAGCCAAGTTCTTCATGCTGATAGTTTGCAGAAATTAGTAGAGCGTGATGTAGGCAAAATCTTCTACTTGAGTGCTTCAGGCCTTCCTGATCTAGAGCATTTCTGCTATACATCATTAAGCGTCTTTATGCTTTTTTTTTTTTAATCCACAAGTTTGATCTCATTCCTTAGAGGAAAATGTGTATATTACAATCGTTTTCTGTATCTGTAAACTGTATCGCTTCAGCTAATGTTTATACACTGATTTGAGATTTTCATTTGAAGAAGGCTGTGAAAATGCAACGTATCAATTTATTTGTGTTTGTTTTACTAAGGATTTTATGGATTTCTGCAATGAATGCAAAAAAGTGTTAAAAAAAGAAAGACACCAGCCAAACTGTGAAAAATTACTATATATATGCAATGAGAAAATAGATGAAAACACATGATACCAAAAGGAGATTTCAGCATGAGAATCGGAAAGGAGGATGTATGCTTGCAACAGTAAGTTGAGTAAATAAATAAATAAAGTTAATAAATTTTGCTGCTCTGACTCTCTTGGCTACTGGTATTTATATGTCCCCTGCAGAATCAGAACTGTGAAAACTGCTTTTATTTAAGATTAAGATCTTTGAACTTATACAGCAGCTTTTTATATTGTGCTGATTTGGTCATTTTTAGGGGCAGGATACTAGGCTAGACAGAACTTTGCTTTGAAGTAGTGTTTCTGTTCTTTGATGAAGACAATAAATACAAAAAGAAAAATACAATAACTTTGTAAGTTGGAGAAGTTGTCCTCACCTGCTGCTTCTTCCAGTAACAGGCCTGGAAGGCAGAAACAATTTTTCTGCAGGTCTTATTTTCATGTGTGACAGACAAGAATAAAGAATGCTAAGAATTGCAAGGGAGTAACAGACATCTTGGGGAAATAAAAACAAAGGAAAAAAATAGAACAACTTTGTTCTGGAGATTTGAGGGGCACAAACGGTTTTTGAATGACATAATAAGCAGATGTGAGCCTGTTAATGGTCTCATGCTATAGAATATTAGAATCATCCAGGCCGGAAGGGACCTCCAAAAGTCATCTAGTCCGACCTCCCTGCAGTCGCAGGGACATCCCCAACTAGACCAGGTTGTCCAGGGCCTCATTGAGCCTCACCTGGAATATCTCCAGGGAAGGGACCTCAACCACCTCCCTGGGTAACCTGTTCCAGTGTTCCATTTGGGGCTATTAGAAAGTATTGGAAATGAGAACGTGTCAGAGAAAGTGCTATCCTGACAGGTAAGCAAATGAAACTGGTGTTATGTGGAGGAGGAATGGCATAAGTAAGACAATAAGACAGAAACCGTCCATAAAGTTCTTTAAATTAAGGTAAATAGCTTGTGTCTCACTTGGAAGTTGGTGCAGTGATCCCAGGAGGTGTTATAGTTGCTGACTCAGTGACACAGAAAATTATTTTCTTATAGCAGTTTGAACAAATATAAGCAGAGCAATTTTCATGACCAGAAAGGAGGAGGTTACTGTTTTAGAGATGGGAAGTATTAAGAGCTGACTCAAGAACTTTAGTAGCATAAATAAAAAAGCTGAACACTTTGTAAGTACTACATACAGTCTGTGCACTCTAGGTGTATATTAATCATTAACCTATACATAGAGAAAAGGTAGATTTACTTCCTTCATGTGAAAGTGTCTGTTATGTGAACTCCACCTGTAGGAGCATCCAAGGGTATAAAGGGACAGTTTCATTAAAAAAAGAAAAAAAAGGAAACAAAAGTGCAAAGTAGGTCTCCTTAAATATGAAGTCTAACTTGCATCTCTTCCTGGGAGAAAAAATTGAAATTACATCTGGAGTATGTAATTTCTGTTCAGTCAAATCTTTTTTAATATGAGTGTTGCAGAAGTTCTGCAGCCCTGTGAAGTTTTGCTGAAATGTGTGGGCTTTTGCTGTGTAGCACTTTGGTGCAAGTTAGTACCAAGTGCTTTGTTTAACTGACATACTCATCCAGAAAACTTGCTTAATTGGGGCATCTCCTAGGGCATTGATGTGGGACAGTGGCTGCTTACTAATATCTGCCCCTGCTTATTCAGGGCTGCCTGTGTCATCTCTCTGTTACAGTTTCTTGGCACTTGGTTATAAAGGAAAGTGTTCCCTGCAATTCCTTCCCTGAAGGTAAGATACCAGGTGCTACAGTGAAAATAGACTGGTTATGGTGATGGTAATTTCTGCACTGATTATTACAGTGGGGAAGATCTGGTAACTTCCCTTTTAGTCTTGAAGGATGCTTGAGATAATGTTTTTCTTATGAAATTAAAAATACAGTCATAAGTAGTGTTGGATTGCAGTCATTTCTGTGATTCTAAGATTCATATTGTCATTTGATTAGTTAATCGCCTGTTTTCAAAAGTGTGAACTTATTTTCACACTTCAACCAAGACAGTGTTAACAATGAAACTGTAGATAGCAATAGAGATTAATTATCTATTGCACAAGTCTCTGCACCTTGTTTTTACCAGATAAAGAGAGCCTATCTGTCTGAACACGGCTGTGATTTATTTATTTTTTTTTAACTCCTAACAATAGCTTTGGTCACATGAGTTCAAAGAAATATTTTCAAATGGTACCTCTTCAACATGTTTGCTGTTGACATTTTTGATCTTGTTTCATGAAATACAGCTTCCAGTAAAAGGCTGTGATTCTTTGCTAACCGTGTGAAATACATTCACTCATAGGTGAGAGATGTGGGGGAGTTTTAAGTAAGAGTTAACATTTAGAATCAAAGAGACATTTTCTTCTCTTCTGAAGGCAGCATACTTTTACTGAAGCCACTGTTAAGTTGTTCAGGACCTTATTTGCAATTGCCATTTGAGATTTTCACTGACTGGAGACGTCTTCCAGAAGAGGGAAGATGAAGGAGTGCAGATGTGAGACTTCTGCAATATCTTCACAGTGCGAGCACTAGTGCTGTATTGCCTTGGCCTTCCTCTTGCTCTAGAACTGCAGCTGGCATGTCCCTAGGTGGCAAGCTCTGTGGCAGCAGTGCGTATGTAAGTCCTGTGGCCTGACCTGTGACCTTTCTCTTACCACTTCACCAGGATTGAAACCTTTCCCTTCATGGGCCAGGTCTTTCCACTCATGATTTATGGGAGTTGGAGGCATCTGATCAGGGTGACTACCATAATTTGTTTGTTGTCTTTCTAGTAAGACTTCACTGAAGTATTATCTAGGGAGCTGGCCATCTGCTCAAGCAGAAAAATTGCATCAAATAATAATTACGTTTGGTAGTCACTACTAGATCTGATTGGCAGAGTGAAAAACACTTCGGTTCCTTTCTGTTTCCAAAGTCTGCACACAGCAGCACAGTCTTTCACTGGCTGTTGTTTCCTTAAAACCTCCTCTTTTATCTCAATGGAGTCAGTTATACACAAAAGTTATAAACTATACACCAGATGTAGATAAATGGACCAGCATTAGGATTTTCAAATAATAGTAGTTCAGTATTGTAATCGGAAGGTAAGGTCTACCACCAAACAAACCAGTCTATAAACTTTCATAATTTGATTTACCCTGCTTACAATAGCAATTACTTTTCAGGCTATGGTCAGATTCTTTTCTTGTCTGAGTAACTTCACAACGATTATAGGGTGAGTCTCACTTTTTTTTTGGAAAGTTATTTCAGGCATTGCTGAAGCTTGGGATTTTCATTTTCCCTCCTGGTTATGCATGCAGTCACAAGTTTTCTTTCCAGTTATGATTTTTTTTAAAAGCTATTTAGCCATTCTCCTGCTCTATTCTTTCCCATTTTTAAATGCCATACAGAGAAGGGCTAGTCCCTGATTATAAATGTTTAAAAGGAAAGTGTTCAATAAAAACAAAAGTTCGATGTTCAATATGGGTTCTAGGCTATGGTAAACACTGTGTGGCCCCGTCCTCTGCGTGTGTAAGCTGTTCCCCTGTCTTTCCATTCATGCTAACCTGAACATTTCCTAATCACTTGCTGGTCTGGTTTTAATTTATTTGGGTTTTGTGTGCCACAGTAGAGATATCTCTATGGAGGCAAGCTCTGAAGTTCTAATGTACTTTCCAATCCATTCCTTAATGTATAGAGGTGTTACAGCTCCATCCTTGGTGTCAGGAGTTATTACAAGTATAGCAAAAGAGTCAGGCCATTAGTAACTGGAACACTATATATAGTCAGTCCTATTTGAGCACTAGTCTTGTTTGTACATACTCTTTTTATGTAGTAAATCCCTTCTTAGAGACACCAATCTTAACTGCTGGTTGATTCTCTTAAGAATCATGGTCTGTTTCTTTTGTTCTAGAAATGTCTGCTACTCTGTAATGTAGGATGACCATTCTGCCTTGAAATTCAACTGTAGTAGTTGGGTTGTTTTTTTTTTCTCTAAACCTCAAAAAGCCTTATAGATAGGGAACCAACAGTACAATGAGCTTAAGCAGTTTACCTGACTTTGTGAACACCATTGGTAGAGTAGAGGTCTTAAGATCAATTTCCTCGATTCATAGTCCTTTGAGATGACATAAGATTATAACATTACTCATAGTTCAGGAAATTAGACCTAAGTACAACCCATACTTTTGTATTTGGATTGGTATCTTGGAAATGATAGTATCTGAGTCATCAGGGCAGAAGACAAAGGTGATTAAACAAAAGCTGCTTATTAATGTATATTAAGAAGGGTGCAGAAATGAATGAGGAAGAGATGCCACTGCTGAATGTGATCCTGATACTGTCTAAAAAGTTCTTTCTGTCACCAGATGACTTCTTTTTTTTCGTGCATCAAACTCAAAGTCTAGGTTACAGTAAATCTTCATAGCTATTTGTACCCGGATTGACAGTAGGATAGTGTTATATAATCATCTATGATGCTATATTTGCAGACCTCCTTACTTTACCTTGTTGAGAATCTCTGGTTGCTTGCCTCATTCTTCATAAAATAGAGAAAATAATTTGAGATATTGGGGTTTGTGTTCCTTCAAAATTACAATAATAAAATACATTCACTATACTCTCACTTGTTTTAAATTCAAACTTGACACTTGAAGACTGATAAACAGGATGTGTGTAGAGGAAGATGCTTTTTCCTACTATGACAGATATGATCAAAACATGTTTGTTTTATAAGAGCTTTACTCTCCCGTTTAGTTTTTAGGTGTGGAAGAGTGTTGCAACAATAATAATGCTGAACACTCAGCTTCTCCCTATTCACCAGTCTGGAAAATTCAATCTGACTTTAAATTTAACACTACTCTGCTAAGGAGCCTCAACTGACCAGCACTGATTCTGTGGTTTTACTTACTGAGATACAGATATTATCAAGAGGTGGTATTGGCTGTCATAAAACTCCATAATCTGAAATTCAGCAAGGGGAAAGAAGTCTTACATACTTTGTGTTCATCCATTGCTGTGGAAATCAACTACTTAGTATTTTACCTGTGTTGTGCAGCTAAGCACTTGCCTGCTTGTAAGTACAGGAGGCTTATTGTTGAAGGCAGTGAAATTATAATGTCACATATTTTTGACCTGAGAAATAAATTCTCACGTAGCTGCAAACAAATGTGATTTCTGTCCCCATCTCCCTTTCTCATCTTTTTGATGTTGCTGAGTATGGTTTTATGGCTGCTGTACTTTCATCTGCTGACATTCATTTCAGTGTTAAGGGAGCACTGAATGCAGGTAAGGAAGATCTGATTTGAAAAATCAGTTCTCAACATGTGTTTCCTGGCAATGTAATTCTGGTGTGTTTTTAGTTACCTACCTCAGTACGAGATTTGTATCTCTAAGTAATACAGATTTTGTGATAGTTGATGGGTGGGTGTGCAGCAAGAGTTAGTTGCTGTTGATGTGGCAAACTGTAACATCATCTGTAGAATATAGAGATATTTTTCAGACTGATTAATGTGATATGCTTAGTAATACATAGAACCTACATGAAAACTCAAAAGATTTATTGTGTTATTCCAGTTGTGTTTAGAAAGTCATAAGTGCCTGATGACTTATACATTCAAATTCTTTGTTGCAAAGCATTTCAGTAACTATCTCCTTTACTTTACAACCAATGTTAAACCTTTATTCACAACTGAAAATTATATTAAGCTGGTTATAAAAATACATACACAATGGAAACAGTTGGAAAGTTAGTAAAACAAATCCTAGAAGATCTTGGAAGTCCTAGACAGTTCTGAAATTTCAGTGACAAAGGTAACAATTTTAAGTTAGGGCAAACTGAAATTAGAAGTGGACTACAGATACTGTGATTCAGAATTTCACAGTATATCTCTTTCCTCTTCAAGTAAATAATTGTTTAAGATGTGGCCTATATTTCTTGACTTTTCCTAGCAAGCTGCAGTTTGTGATTATAGATTTTATATAAATGTTTATATTATTTACATATCTCTGGCATTAGTCTGATCATTGTGCATTATTAACTCCTGCATCAGGGACTGGGGTCTGTTCTTTCGGGCATTATCTGCATATCTGTTCCAAAAATCTCATAATATAAATGATTGAAACAACAGGCAGAACTGAACAAAGGCAGAGAGAGCAAGAAGACACTGCAAATGACATATTTGGTATGAACACATGTATTGCATATCTGTTGTCATTATACATATGTCATGCATATGGAATGTATTATATGTATTATATATATAGGTATTTAATTGTCTTTCCTGCCCATCCTATAGAATTAGGAGGGAACATAGCACCAAAGAAGACATGACTGAACAGTTCTGTGTAAAAGAAAGTGTAACTAAGTTTTAACTTTCTGTCATGTTTTTACATAACTAGGGCTAAGTGTTAATCAACTCTGAAAAGCAGGGATTTTTGGGCAGGCCATTTCGTATTCATTGTTTTTTGGAGTTTTCTTACCCCACTCCTTATAACACCTTTCACTTAATTTCAGTGACTAATTCACATTTTAGAGAAAAGAAGAGTCAGTGCTCTTCGCTTTCAATAAGATTCGTACCATCTCTGAGACTTCCCAGAACTTCTACAGAAAAATTACAGGAGAGCAAATTTGATACTTCTGGTAAGTCAAACACTGAAAAAAACCCCAGAAAACTATTGTTTAAAAAAAAAACCTACATAAAGTAACAAAGAGAAGTAGAAAAGCATAGAAAACAATTAAAATACCCATTTTCCTAATCTTTCTATGCTTTACTTTGAATGGGAATTTGGAAAAGGAACTAAATTGACTGCAGAGGATAAATCAACTTTTTTTCCTGAGCGTTGTGTTCTATGACAAACATGTAAAACTCCCTCAACATCCTAATTTGTATTCAGTTAAGTTCCAAAATGTTGATTGCAGAGTATGATGAATCAATTCCCATGCTGGGATAAGCCATAGAGGGGGGAAGCTGAAGTTTGAATTTTATCATTGTCTGATATGGAACAGCTTATTATAAGTAACAGCAAGATTTTAACCCTTGTCTTCTGAAAAAACATTGCATTTGGAATTTCAGAATAACTTTTTCACTTGACTGTGCTTTATACTGTTGCTAGCATCTATAGAAATAGTTCTTTGTTCTGAGAGTCCTTTCTCTGTGTTTAGAAAAGATGTGAAAATTTGCATAACTTGGTATTTATTTCCTCAGCTAGGAAATCCTAGCCAAATGGAGACAGCCAAGTCAACTTTAGGAAATCATAGCACCTTTAGAGATTTACAATTTTATTTTATAAGTATGTTTTTATTGGTTTCTTAACAAGTGGTTCTTACACCCACCTGTTAGGCATTTTGATTTTTCATTCCAGAAATACATACTGTGAGTGTAGACTCTTAATGTTTCATCTTTTCTTCCCTTGCTATTTCATGCATTGAAAAAATTGTTAATCTTTTGCTCTTGATTACAAATGTGACAGCTTGGCCTTGCATAATGATCATGTTTTATCAATTTTAGCTGGAGAAGCAGCAGTATGTTGCAAAACTTTTGTCTACCGTTTCTTGCAAACAGTATTCTTGTTATGGTTCCAATTTAGAAAACATTGGTATGCCAGCTCTGCTGTCATCCAGTATCCTCAAGTTCGTTAATATCATTCAGTTTTTATCACAAATCATCTCCAAATTTGTCATGTTAATTGTCTTTCTTGCTGTCCTTTGTTGTGCACGAAAGTTTTCGTTTACTTTTTCAAATATAAAGGTTTGGTTGGTGAGTGGCACCTGATCTGTACCAGAATTGACAGATGTGATAATGCAGATGAGGTGTGTGGCTGAACCAGAGTTGCTGCAGATGCACTTTTACAGTCTCTTCATATTCCTCTGCGTCTTGCTTAGCCATTTACACGTTAACTTGCTTTTTACCATAAAAAGCAGGCCCTAACCTGGAATGTCAAGTCACTAAATACACTGCATGTATGTGGATGCTACCATTTTGAAGTTTTGAAATTCATTTTCACTTTTACAACAGTGATGGTAGCCACAGATACTGTAACTGATAGGAAATAAATACCTCAGTAATTCAGCTCTCATGAAATCAAGTCTTGTTAGTCAAAAAATGGGGGGAAATTTTGAATTTAATTTTTTTAAGTTTATGTATGGTTTACAGAAGCAGGAATGTATGCTAGGTTAAAAAAACGAAGCAGTTTGCTTTATCGTTAAGCTTCTAGAATAGTATGATGTTTAAGAATGTATCACATTGATTTCAGTTCTAGATTTCATTGTGGAAGACAGAGCTATTCGTGTGTATGAAACCTAGAATATAATCCTAACCAGGACCATCCAGCATAAGTGCAAGCATAGAGCCTTTAGGAAGGTGTAGCCAGTTGTGGTGGCAGCTTAAGCTCTATTCATCTTCTTATTGTGTCTTCAACAAGGATAAAGAATTGTTCCAAAGGAATTATTACGATATGTAGCTTCATGTAAATAAAAGACCAGTTTGAACAATTTAGCCTTAAACTCAAGTGACTGTCCAGATGTTGATTAGAACATCCATCTAATGAACACAATTTGTATTGAATTCTGTCTTACAGAGCTCAAGTTCTACCTATGCTAAAGTTCAGCTAGAGCATGACAGAACATGATTTTGATATCAGGGCAACATGCATTGGTCATTTCATTGACTTCTTATTCAACAAGCCATCTTCTGCTTTGAACTTAAAGTCTTCAAAATGTCCACTTCAGCATAATTTTTTCCACATAATTTCATTCCATTAGTATAGCAAAAACCCCACAGTGTACCACCATCTGCAAATTCTGAGTGCTAACCGGGTTAGGTCCTTGCAGGCTTCCAGCTGAGGAGCTCTGGTTTCTTGACAGGGGTGATGCTCCGTCTCCAGAGTCGAGGCCACAGAAGGCACCTTAGGGAGGCCTCCTGCTGGTGGTGGACCAACACTAGGAGAGTGAGAAGTAGCTGCAGCGAGAGCTGCTCGCCAGCCTGCCTGCTGGAGGTACAGGGCTATGGCAGCACAGAGCCAGGGTGGGGGAAAGCAGCAGAATCTCAGCAGGTTGGTCCTTGCCAGGTTAGGGTATGTGTAACGGAGCAGCTGTTGGATATGCAGTGACAGTTACCACAACCACCGTGGCTTTGCTGGCTGACAGCATGTCTCCCAAAGGGGGGTAAAGCATGGGCTACTCTAATCAGATGTTCAGTCAGAGAAAAATGAACTTTCTGTCATTCAAGTCCTTGTGGGTACTGCAAAGAGAACAAAAGAATACAGTCATTAAGAAAAAGTCACTGGCTACTGACCTACCTGTCAATAAGCATTAAAGAAATGTGATGCTACTGCTGAGAAATCATCACATTTGCTTTAAAGAGCAATGCTAATATTAAATACAAAGTCAGATTTTATGTTGATTTGTAACAATCATGCTGGAAACCGAGAGATGCTTTTAGTTTTATTGTGAAGGAAAAGTCCTCCACAACAGATACTTGCATTAACAAGGGAGAAAATCTGCTAGTGAAATAGGGAGAGAACAGAGGGAGAAAAACAGAATTTTTTCATTGCAGGCATGGTTTGGATACAGTATATTTCTCACAATTCACAACAGTGGTTAGGTTCTGGAAGTTGGCAATAAACCCTGAGAAAGGTTGGACATATTGTCAGAATAGTTGTGTTTGTTTTAAGAGGTACATTCAGTCTGACTCAGGGAGGAGTCTGCAGTGAAGGGAGAGTAGCAAGCACTACTCATGCGAATTTGAAGCTGTGCCGCTGTAAAGAAGCAGTTTTTCTAGGAAGCATCTGCGAGGCCCTCCTAAGAAGAAGACGTACACACAGAAGTTCTATTTCTGCAGACTTAAATTTGTATCCTGTTCCAGAAAAGAAAGAGCTGCGTGGTCTCACTTGTGTTTGATGTGCATCAGAAATACCCTTTTTCCTCCTCGCCTTTCACACATTTCAGAAGACCACTGTAATTCTGTGAGTGCTGTCCTGTTCTGGCAAGGTGGTTTTGCTATAAACTCTGCTTAGCATTTTTTCATCCAGTTTTTCACTTCTCTGCTGTTTACTTCAGACCACTTCTGAGTTATGCAGTAAAAGAATCCCAACTTACTTATATAAACTTGAATTAAACTTGGTTAAAACAAGTGGCTTTTTAGTTCTATCTGTTTCACAGTTATGTAAGAAGCTTCTACATTTTTCCTGTATTTTGGTGGTTAGTTGGAAGACCATATAGACATTTGGGCCTTTGGGAGAGATTCTTCCTGCTTTTCATTTGAAAGCAGGTCACTGCTTTTATTGATTTCTGGACTACCAGACATTGTATGTGTCAATGTCAAGTTTTAGATTTCTCTTTTGTTGGTATTGGTGATGAAGAATTCGGTATTTGGGTTGTACAGGGGAACATGTACATCGTTTTACCATTAAAATTGCCAGAGAAAGATAAATGCTCTTCTGTTATTAACTGACAATTCTCAGCATTGTTCACATATATTTAGAAAGTTCATTTTATAACTTGGTGGGGTTTGGCATGTCCAGCAAAAACCCAACAGAGGACTTTTGAAAAATGTATTTATTTTGCTATTTTATTAGAATTAGGCTCATTCCTGGGATGTTAGTGTTAGTATTCTTACCTATCTTAGAGGTTAAAAATATTGAAGAAAGGGTGGATTCTTTTCTTGCAAAAATGATGATGATGAATGATGACAAAAATATCCATGGGGAAATGTGCAAAACTATTAAGGTGTGTGAGAATTAAGTAGTGTTTTATTGAAGATTTGCATTGAATTTCCAGTCTGAAGTTCAGGTAGAAGAGAAACTACTTCAGCTGGAGGGGAGAACAAGACAGTTACTGTCCTGCCAAGCATTAGTGCTCAGTGGTTTTCTTAGGCTGTTAAATGTCTCCTGGAAGGGTTCCTGCTGAAGTATCTTATCTTGTGAAAGCAATGATATGTTTAGTTTGTTTATAGAAAGAACCTCTGAAACCTGAAATCTAGCAGCCCCTCTAGATTTATACCAGCAATTATCTGGAACTCTAGCACATGCCAAAGCCAGTGTATTCATGAGGCTGTAAAAATTAAGATGTGTTGCTTGAATATGGCTTCTTGTCAGTGCTTTTAAGACCACCCATTCACCTTCAGCACCTAAGTGTTCTCTGCCAGAATCCACTTTGTCATGATGTGTCTCCCTCTCTTGTACTTTCACATATGTTATAAACCCAACATGCATCAAAATCAATGGGAGTATTTGTTCTAACTGCTATGTCCATCTACCAAACTAATATGCAATATCAGGTTATAGAATTCAGAGAAGTAATTTTACAGCTTCCTACTTCCCTTAGAGGAGGGCTAGTAACCTGCAGTCGTTTGGGAAAACATTCCAGGAGACAGTGGACTGGCCTGAAAAATAAGGGACACTAGGGATAAGTAATCAGACAAAGGTTCTGGTTTTTGCTCTTAAACCACTTAATGTAAATAAGAACATTCCATGTTGTTAAAGAGAGAGAACATTTCATGCATTCTACTGAGTTTGTAATGACTATGGCTGTCTGTCAGCATAAATGCACTCATCATTTTTTCTAATTTAACCCTGCCTTAGTGATAGTTTCAATTTGACTCATTATTACTCACTGAAAGGCTTAAAATGATGGAAACCTTCAGTTATGAGAGGCTTTATGTAATCTCACCAGTCATTTTATGTTTGCAGTATACTATAATTTTAATTTTTAGGCATTTAAATTCTTTATACCAAAAGGTGAAAGTATCTGAGCTTCCTATCATGGTTTAATTATGAATCATTACAAAACTTACTAAGTCACATGAAGCTGATTAGCAAAGCTTGTGGAAGAAGTTTTTGGCAAGAGAGTAGCTTAGGACATACTTCATGGGCTTGTCCAGAAGTAGCATGTTTTTGGAAAAAGATAATTAGGATAGTTAGGAAAATTGTGAGACAGGCTGTTTGAGTTGAGTACCAGCACAGGGAAGAAAAATGGTGTGTGATGAAATGTAGCACTATTTTTCTTCTTACTAAGTTTCGTTTTAATTGTATGAAACATTTTTGGTTTGTGCTGCCTCAAGATAAAAATATATGAGGCTGAGAGATTTTTCTTTGGCATAGGGTAGGAGAGTTAGAGATAGACAAGAAGAATAGTGAAGACGTTGGCAGAAAATAATATTTGACATCATAAAATCAGTAATATAAGAACATCCTAGTGTGAGAAAGTATACAATATTTCCATAGGTTTACCATTCCAAATGTTTGCATTTGAATGAGAGTGACTTTTTGTATTTACCTGGTTGTATCTGGCCTTGTTTTTTGATATGAAATATTTCTGTTGTATTTGTGCTATCTGAACTTTGGAAAGTATACCCAAAATACAGTGACAACAGTAGTTCTGTGTGGCTTGCTGAAATTACATAAACTCTGTGCCCTTTGGGTAACATAATTTCTCGTTTCATTTTTTGAATATTTGCCTACTTTCCTGAAATACTGAATAACCTGTGTCAAATTCTGGTCTTCAGTGCAACAGTAGCGCCCTGCTTTAGGACCGTCTATTAGTCATGCAGCAGGGAGCTGAGTTTTTTGCTTTGTGTTTGCTCTTCTGTTGCTGTTCCTTCATATTCTCCATTATTTTTTTGGCAGCACATTAGAAAGAGGTCTTATCTACTGGTTCATTTATCTACTGGAATGGTGACTTTGTAGAGAAAATAATTGCAGCTTCTAATTTGAAGATCCTAACTGTCCAAGCGTGAGTCCCCAACAGTTGGTTGCCTTACACACTAGTGCCCAGTGAAGAATTTGTGCTATAGTTAGTTACCGCATCAGAAATAATTTGAAACTGCAAGAAAGAGAAAAATAAAAATTACGTAAAGTCCAGACAAATTGGCAGGGTTGTGTAAATAAAATGGGCAGCTAATTGTATTCCCTGGTGAATCCAGTCCAAATGGACCAGACGGGTTGAGTGCATAATAGAACACATGCACCACAGTTTGAAAATCTCTGGGAATACTGAGCTGTCTTGTGCCACCCCTGATGGAACTGAAATTGTACTGAACAGAATGCTGGAACCATGTTGTATTATCAGAGGACGTGGAACCACTTATTTGAACTAAACACTTAGTGCTGTCATGCTGGTGTGACAGAAAATGGCACTAAAGCACAGCTGAGTGGCTATTTTTGTCTAGATAAATACTCCAGTTTGTAAAGCTCTGCCTTCAGATCTGCTAAAGCACAAAGGTAGAGTTCAAAATTAGATGTTAACAACTTTATGTTAGCTCAGGAAGAAGTATCACCTCTTTTTTTTTCTCTTGGTTGGTTTGTTTTTGTGTTTTGGGGTTTTTTTTGTTTGTTTTTGTTTTGTTTTGTTTGTTTGTTTGTTTGTTTTCTTTTGTCTGTGTGCAATTCCAAATGTGTAATAAATTAAAGTAACAAGTCTCAGGTTATTCAAAGAGCATACTTCAGCTTATGTTTCATACTGTGTTGCATAAAAACAAATTTTGGATTAATTTATTTGTTACTTTACTTTATTTCAGCTGATCAGTTTCTGGCCTTGCTGGTGGTGGATGTAGTCTCCAGTTTAGAAGGCATTGCTTGTAAGAGATGGCCTTCACTATATAAGTATGTCCAGAGTTGCCAGTGATACAATTCTCTGTACTGTGCTGGAGGACTTGGGGTATTTCTTTTTTGTCCACAAACCAACAGCAAAATCTAAAAAAGATGGAGGTTGCAGTTGCAAAGATCAGTGTTACTGGCTGAGCAGCCAGGCTGAGGATAAAGTGGGAGTTCGGTGTTTCAGTTCTTGAATTAAAAATATAAATTTAATTCTTGATTAATAATTCTTTGAGGGCTTTTTGTCGTTAAAGTTGGTGAAAGTTGGAGTTCAGGTAGATCAAAGGAAAATCATAAATTTAGAGTTCATGATTTCTCTGAAGTGTTTTCTACAAGTGTGTAAAGATGGACCGTTAACCGAAGTCCTTGCAGCTGGGGAATGCTCTGTGGCAAGCTGGAGAGGATCGGTGTGAGACTGTTGTCTAGTGTTGGAGTGAACCGCCAGTGAAGAATAGGTAGGTGGTAGAGAAGTAGTTCAGGCAAATCTCAAGGCGCCCCATGGGCACAACTGTCAGGGTGCAAAACTGTAGAGGGAGCTTCAGTATATGGGCTACCCCTATGGAAGGACTCAACTTATGTGCAGGACTTCGCCTGGCTTTCTGTCAGGACTGCTTGAGTGGAAATTTTTGGTTTCCAGTTTGATCAATAATCAGAACTAAAGTTTTAAACTGAGGTAGTATATAGAACTGAGAGAAAGAGCTCAATAATACTGCCTGGAGTGTAGTTAATCGGTGTTTTTGCTAGGCTTGAGATTGCTGCTGATGTTGCATGGAAGCCCAGAGTGCAATGCCCTGGGAGAGCGATGGGAAAAGATCAAAACAAGATTTTGCCTCTCTGGTCCCCTGAAGACAGTGCTTTCGAACTTTCACTATCCTCTTCATGCAAACAAAGAAAAGGTGGTTTGATCAGTTCTCCCTTCCCCTTTGTTTTCTTTCTTTTCATTTGAACTCTTCTTTACCTGAAATTGATATGTCGCGAAAACAGTGGTTTCCAAGATACCAAAGTTGAGTATTTCTTTAAAAATATGTCTAATTCAAAACCTATAACCCTTACAATTTCAAGACTTTTTATAACCCATTTTTAAACTCTTTATAATACTCATACTGATTCACAAGTGCTGCTGAATGTTTAGGTCAAAGCCTATTAAGAGGCAGAATATATTCTAAAAAGTTCTGTTTCTGAATGAGGCATGTATTGTACAGACAGGCTGCGCATGGATATCTGTGGGGAAATTTTGACCTCTAGTCAGACTTGAGCTGACTTCCAAGAAATCTCCTCCTGCTCCTTAAATAAAAGGATAAAAGTATTGCCAGAAATGAAATTTAAAAGTTTGACATTAAGAGATTCTATATATGTATTATAATATGCAATAATATGTATATATTATCATGGATCTAAGATGAAAGGATTTTCTTGAGTTGTGTTTCCCTGGTTTCACTGAAAATAGGATAAATAGTTAAGGCCAAGACCTGTCAAGTATTTTTAAGTGCATTTGGTTAAATTCTCTTGTTCTAATTATGAATTTTAAAACATGTTAGCTCGATATCTACCATAATTATAACTATTCAGTGCAACACTATTGACCATTCTAGTAGCTGGATAATGGACATACACAGGGAAATACTGAGTTACTACAGGGCTGGAATAATTTTTGTTAATGGCATTGTTGAAAAAAAGACTAGGAAGCCAGGCTGAAGATAGGAAAGGAGCAAAGAGGCAGCGTGACAGAGAATCAGAATAGATTGTGTCCGTTTTAATTGCCAGTAATTTTTTAATTTTAGGGATCAGAACGGATTTTTAAAACTCATAAGCATATTTAAAGTTAATAATACCTGTTTTATAGTCATAAAAACCTTGATATATTTAGCTTATCAGAAAAGAACACTAAGAAGATGGTTTGGTCCTCACTAGCATGCAGTAGGTTACTGGAGTAAAATACATGATAATTCACGCTATTTGTACCCATTAGAGAAATACATTGCAGGGTTTTAGAGGCTAGAAACTGAAGCAATACAGATAAAAATGAGCAGCATGGTCCAGTTTTAAAAGGCTAAGTAATGGTGTCAACAACAGTCACTTTTCCAATTAAAATGATTAATTTCTTGTTGTATATCCTGCAGCTCAAATGGAAACTGGTCTTCTTTGCTCAAGAAGTCAGCCACAGTAGCCATATTCCTTCCAAATATGGATATAAACAGATGAAATTAATGGAATGTGTGTAAAATTTGTAATAAATTCATTACCCATCTAAATCAAAAGACCCTGGCAACACTGGTGGAAGCAGCAGTGGATCTGCAAGAATGCCTAACTCCTGAGAATATCTGATTGCATTCCTATCTCAAATATGTAATTTTTCACTTTTCTACATTGTATTTAGGTACAGTGTTCTTTCTTTAGTTTTTAATGCTTTACCAAGCTAATGCAAAAGTAATTTATATAGTCATAGCAGAAGTTCTGTTGTGCTGTGTGTGCTGTTCTTGTCACGGTTTAGATAGGCTTGCAGTTAGGATGGCCTTGAGCTGTAGGAAGCCATACAATTTGAAATTCTTCCCAGCCAGAGCCTGCTTTGAGGCTAACTTTTTAAAGAAGCAGCAAAACAAATAAAATGCAGCAGTTTTCTGGGTAAAAAAGACTGGGGAAAAATGTCTTGCTTACACAGTGTTTTGTTTGTTTGCTTAATTACTGCTTTGCTGTTGCCTCAATGTTTTCAAACACCACTTTGCAATTTTCAGAGATTTTACTGTGTGCAAATCTATTCAAGGCTGATGGCATTGTAGTTGGTGCCTGCACACAGGGGATGTCTAGTAAACAAATATGTCCTACCGCTTTATTCTTTCCTATGTGTTTTATTTCCAAGAAACAGAAAGGTACTGAAATAAACTGGAATCTTTCTGCCTATGGAATATATTGACCCCTGTGTTGAGCACATAGCTCCATGTGGTGCACGTCAGAAAAAAACAGTGCAATTATTTGAGCAAATCAGAGTACAAGAACTTGGTCAGTTTAGCTTTGATTGATTCTTATGATCAGGTCAAAAGGGAGAGGTCTGAGACTATAACATATGCACATCTGATAAAGCAGATTGAAAAGCATGGATTTCAGTATGGATTTCTCTGTCCTGTCCTGTAGTTTGAGTGTCTACATAATAATTGTTTTTCCTGTATTCTGATAATGCAGTTACTTATTTATTTTTAAGGAGAAACAATGGCTAATATTTTGAGGCAATTGACTTGTAAATATTTATTTAAGTTTTTGGGTTTGCCTTTGAAAAGGAAATAGACTCCTTTGCTACTAGGCTGCATTTTATAACTAGTAACACTGACAGATACCATGTCAGAATTAATGTATGTTCCTCAGGACAAACCCAAAGCAAGTGTAAACTTCATTATGTATTGTGCTCTGTACACAGTGTTACATAGCTTTTCCACAGGCTAGACAGACATTTCCAAATGAATTTGTTGAGATGGTTCACTCTTGAATTACATGATGCCAACCTAGAAAATTGACAAGAAGCAATTATTCAGATTCTTCTAAATTTTTAATTTTTAAAGCACATTGTTATGTATTTCTCTGCTAGGTAGGGTAAAGCATCTTCCTGACAATACTGGAATGCCCTGAGGATCCCCAAAAGCCTTTTAGAGAATATTTTATTTACTGTGAGGAGGACTTGAGATAACCCTTTTAGGTGCCTGCAAGATTTGTAAAGTATGGTGAGAACAGATTGGCAGTGGATGCCTTCGTCTCAGCCTTTACTGCATAAGGTTTTCTGTGTGTGGTTTAAAGTTCCTGCCAATGCTGTGGGCATTAAGAGTGCCTTTGTAATGTTAGCCTTGATGACGTGGGAGCTCATATGTGTGGCTGAGGCCAAGTCCTGCAGATGTTCATCCACACAAAACTTTTTTTTCTTTACTGCTCCTCCGTGGTTACCAGCAATATTTTTTTTACTTACTATATCCAAAGAAGGAGGAGCAGAGCAAAGCCTTGCTGTGATGCTACTGATTTGAAGAGGTGCCATGAATATAGTTTGTCTTTTTTATATTTGACTGGGCAGACAGAACTTCAGGCAAAACATTTCTTGCTTATTGTTTATTTGCAAACAAAGGTAAACTTGTTTTCATTTATATCAAGAAGCAAATTGTCTTACTAGTGTCCAGCCTTTGGTAGCAGGTAGAAGATCTCTGTGAGGAAGAATGTGGAAATGGGATTGAATCCAGGCATGCATATTGCTTGAAATTAAAAGATTTTTAACTTTAAGAGGAGTATGCTCTGGAATATTAGTGGAGAGAAGAAATTGGGTTGATTTGAAGATGGCATTTAATCAGTTTATGAAGAGGATTAAAGGGTCCAGCTGCCTTCAACAGGAATCTGACATGGACCCTTTCCAGTCCTTTGTTCCCTTTTTTAAATCTTTTTTGGGCTTGGGGTGTGTGTGTGTGTGTTGTTTGTTTATTTGTTTCTGTTTGCTTGTTTGAGGAACATGTTATGCATCTTAGGCTGCAGTGGAAGTGCTAGACCTAATGGCAAGTGAAGTCTTTTAGAAGTCTTTTCTAGAACAGTTATTTGATGAACCTTCACAGCCAGAGTACAGCTATGTCTCATGAAGTAATACAGGAAGACACTTTGGAGACTGGTCTAACCAGATATTACTGTTCTGATTCTGTGCCAGCTGTTTTCTTCTAGATCTTCTGTTTTGGGGATCCCACTTCAGCTGAGTTAAGTAAGTGGTAGACCACAATATTTGTGTTCCCTATAGAACTACATTTTCACAAAGGAACAATTTCTGCATGGCAGGATTGGAGCAATTCTACTGTCCTCAGGTCTGTCAGCACAGAGCAGGTTTCTTTCTGTAGTTAATATGGCAACCCATAATAAAGAGGGTAGGCTGCTGGTTAAGAATATTTGGCCAGGTAACAGAAACAGTCATTCTGTTTAAATGCCATTCAGAACGATCAGAGATGCTTTTGCTCCTGGTATTTGAAGAAAGTTTTTACGAAAAATGTAGATTTTAAGTAACAACTTCATATTGATCTCTATTTTGTGAATGAGTAACTAAGTTATAAGTTGACATTGCCTTTTTAAAGTATTGATTAATTCAGTTTAAGCACAGAATGACAGAAATGTTATTTGGAAGGAACCTATGGAGGTCACCTAATCCAGCCTTCTGCTCAAAGTGGCTTGATTGTCAATGCTGGAGCAGATCAGCTGTAGTGTTGTCAAGTTAAGTCTTGTAAACATCCAAGGAAGGAGATGCATAGCTTCTCTGAGCAACTGATTCCAGAGCTACAGTGCTCATCTAGTAAAAAAGTCTTTCCTAAAGCCTGTCATTAGCATTTTTAATAATACACACATAGGCTCTTGGGCTTTTTGATTCTGCTCAATTACTTTAAAAAGTAGGAAGGAATCATTTCCTGTGTGGAATTGATTACTTCCCTTCAAAATGCCTACTACCAGATAAAGTAAGTTACAACTAACTGGTAGGTAAGTTACCTACCAAATAAAAGGAAAAAAATAAAAATACTTTCTAATCAACAAATTTAATCTGTGCAACATGCTGCTAAGTGAAATTTAATTGTGCAATGATACTAAATAGATTTAAAAAAAATAAGTTATATACAATTATGCCTCTTCTAGAGGATGTAGACAAAATCATTCATGCTATGTTTTTCTGCATGTTAGGTTGAGATTATTAAAGAAAGGAGATGTAAATCTCTTCTATAAATCTCTTCACTAACCTGAGCAAGAATCAGTTTCTGATTTTCACACAGAAGTAACAAGCAAGGTGGTTGTTCTGATGTAAACAGCAGAACGAATGACCTGTAGTCTTTCTGGAATGTCTCTTTCCATTCTGTTTTGTAGATTCAAAAAGATCTTATAGTGTGAGTAAAGTTCACAGAATTCTAAAAATGTTTAACTGAACTGTGTGCCCACCAAAATTAACTTGGATAACTCTAAAATTATTGTATGTTAGACATATAAACAAAAAATAAATAATCAAGCCTTTACTTGTATGTGAGTTCTTTTATAAGTAATAGATAATCTTATAAAAGCTTTAGCTGAACTTATTTTAGAGTGAACATAAAATCAAGACAATCAACATGGCACAAATTTCATCATCTTCAAGTGTATAAATTTCACGTATGATTCAGAGTGATATTAGTAATAAAAATATTTGTGTTATTCAGGAATATACATTTTAAAAAAGAATGAGAATTTCATAGCTGTAGACTTCTGATAGCAAAACATGTTCTTTAAGTCTTCTTAGTTGAAATGCTTGCAAGTCTTTTGAAGGAAAATTCTATCATTTAAAAGTTTCAAATGTCCTTTTGCCCCAGATGGTAGGCATTCCTTCATTTAGATAATCTGGTCTTGCAAGAACTCTAGACCAAAAAGAGAAAAAGACAAAAACATCAAAAAAAACCCCTAGGAAGTCAATATTCAGGGTACAAATGTTATTTGTTTTTTAAAGAGTTCAAAAAACTTAGAATACAAATCCATTCAGTTTCTTTATGAGCAAAGGCACCTTTTTGTTTTAGTTTGTAGATGTTCTGAGCCTTTCGAAAATGAGATTCAGAGCCACTACAAATTCAGATTTCTGTGTATGTCTGTATTTCCACAAGTGTAGTGTATGCTAAAATACCTTCTGGAGTTTTAGAATTATCAGGACTGCCAATATGTATTGGATATTTATTTCAGTTTGAAAGAGAATACCAAAGAAATTCTTCTCCCCGATTTTTTGAATAAGGACTGACACCAGTTAGCTATGATATAAGTAGTTCTAGACTTCATTGTACAGTGATTTGTGTTGATGTTCTAATCTAGTTTGGATGTATTATTTCACCGCTTATTTTTCAAATATGCATATTCGTACACTTGCCCATTAACATCATAAATAAATACTCTCATATTCACACCCATGTGTATTAATACTACCAATATATTCCTTCTAAGCAGATGATGGTAAGCATCTCTTTCCTTTCCAAATTACTGTATGCAAAAGATTTTGTTAATTCTAACTTTTAAATAAGCTCCTGGCAATAACAATAACCAGCCAAATAAAACATTCCTCTTCTTTAGCTTTGAAATTTTCTCTCAGCTGCCTTACATGTACCATATGAGTCAGATTTGAAAAAAAAAAAAAAAAGAAAAAAACGATGTGCAAGTTCTTTGACTCAGGCTCAGGCTATACAGCATATGATTGAAGTAAAGAACATCATCTCCTTTGTTCACCAGGTTTTTTTATTATTATTATTCCTCTCTGGTCTTCTACTTTTCTGCTCCTCAAATAAGGCTAATTACAAAGGAAAAAAGTTGAAACTGGTGGAGAGAGATCCTTTAAAGCCATTCCTTTTGCAGAATGGAACAAAAGAAAGTACCAAGGGCATGGATAGGCCTTGAAAAAAAGAAAAGAGAGAAAAACCATCTAATGAGGATGTTGAGATAAGTGCTTGTGAAGAAAACTGGCAAAAAAGGGCTTTTAGTCTAAAATCCATAAATAAGTGGGCATTAGATGGGTACTAGAACATTTTTAACAAGAGAGGCCACCAAACTGTATCATGCTATCGAAGAGCTACAACCCTAAAAACTCTTCTTCTTAACAATATAAGGGTTTTTCCCTTTGAAATATTAATTTGAAAAAGAAATACTTGAAAATTAAGGAGTATTATTCATGTCTGTGAATCCATTATAGAGGAATACACCATCAGAGCTGCTTTAGATATAATTATGAATACTGTAGACTTTCTAAAGGTCAGAGATCCTAAACAGTATGAAGAAATTGTTCACAATATATGATGGTTCAGATGGGGTGTGACCTCCGGTTTCTCTAGGTCTTCCAGGCTGTGCTAAAGAAGAAGCATGTGCAGCGTCAACTAGAGAAGAATTTAAGAATCAAACCCTTTGCCCATCCTCCAAATCTATTTCTTAATACTCCTGAGTAATTGGGCACTCAGACGTGCTTGATATTCATAGATGTGCAGGTCAGGTGTTTGAGACTCAGTCTAATTACCAGAGAATGACTGCCAGCTAAGCATTGTCCATTTCAGCTCTCAGTACTGCTCTTGTAACACATAAAGGAGAAAAACAAATCTGAAAGGGAGAGAAGATAAAAGGGCAGAGAAAAATAAACTATAGGGCCTGAGCCAAAGACTGTAGAAGTTAATGGAAAGTCCCATTAGCTTCAGTAAGGTTTAGATTAATCCCCATTTTTAACAAGACTGGCAGCTCTTTATCCCATCATGCATTAGATCTTCTTTCACCCACATGTACCAGGAAGTTTGCATTTAGTACCAGTGATCTGACAGATTTGGTAGTTATTTATTAATTATTCATTATTTACTTTAGCTTTGATTTTTTTTTCAGGTTTCTCTTTGTGAAATTTTAAGGGCTTTGAAGAAAGAGTGCAGTGCAACAGCAGTCCCAAAAATATAATAATGATAGCTTGTAAATCCCTCTGGCCATATCTGAAAATGTGATGTTTTCACTGTCTGTGGTGCATTTTGACTGGGAATAATAAAAGTAATAAAATACTTGTTGCAGGTTTATGAACAAACTGTTTTGTAAGCATATGATGTACTTTACACTGCTCCTTTCTTCACCTTTAGTGAAACTTCTGGCACAAGTTCTGTGCTGCAGATGGACCAGCAAAATACACATGTATCCAGTGATCAGGTGTTTGAACTTGATTGCCAGCTAGCAGCTTTTGGTGTGATAGAGGATTCACCCACAGGTGTCCTACACACAGGAGAATAATCTTTTGGCACTAACTTTTCACAGCAGGCTACCTGTGTGGCTGATTTGCCATTGGCCCTTTTATTGGACTCCCTGCAGCACTTCCCATGTTCTGGGTCAATGATGAACAAACATAGCAGGATAACACCAAATGGTTTGATACACCTCCTGAAATAATTCAGGTTTATTTGTTATACTTTAAATTTTATTTACTAAATAGTGAAGCTGAATTAATACAGATGATGGGTGGTTTTCTTTATATCAGTTATTTTCCTTCTCTCAGAATTTTTTCTGAACCATCGTGCATAATTCTTGTTTTACAAGTTTGAGAGAGCGATTAATAAACCAGCAACAGCTGCAGAAGAGACCATAAAAGTATTTTTGTGCTAGATTCAAGCTAGAGAGATTACTCGTGTTCTTTACTTTTGAGACACTCTTTTATTTTGCTTTATATGGTAGACTCCGTATCAGTGAAGCATCAGAAGTAATTCCATAATTAAATTCTGTTGATAACTTGCTTTTAAACCAAAATTATAATCCTTCTGTTTCACACATTAAAGATTGAGTTCATTCTCTGGATAACACAATAACTCTTCAGAGGACACTTGAATTTTCTTTGACACATTTTAAGAATAATACTTACTGACTGTAACAGAGGAAATATGTATAAATGCTCTCTTATTGACATTTTGCACTTTTTTCTCACATATCTTTGAGTTCAATTAGCTAAATAACCAAAATTCCCTCAAACTACAGACTTCACAGAATCAAATGGTGTCTTAAACAAGATACTTTTGAACTATGAAAACTGTATATGCAGAGCTATTTCTCTTTTTCCTTGTAATCTACATGAATTGGACCAAAGCTACTGAGAAACAAGAATTATTTATGTTTTTCATGGGGGGAACACAAACTCCTGTCTTCCCTTTTTTTTCCATCAAGGTGTTACAGAAGTTATGTGGTGAGATTGAATCCCACCTCAACAATCTATATGCATGTTGTGTTGTAGATAGTAAAAGCCCTGGGTGAATGTTGGTGGTAATGGAACAAAAAAAAATTATTCCTATCTTTCTGCCAGTGCACATTGTTCTTCCTCAATAAAACTTTATTTTAGAATATTAGTGATGTGACTTTTCTGGAGAGTGGCAATGGAGCTGTGAGCTGTGCAATAAAGATGTTCTGAAATGCCTGTGCAGTCAATTACCTGAGCATTTCTCAGAGAACTTTAAATGGGCTTTTTCAGAAGAATTATGAATACATCTCAGTGAGAGTGTGATCCTACCCATTGCATGTGACTTTTAGAAAACAGATTTTTGCATCTTATTGTGCCTGAGATCCGTTGTTTTGCCATTTTTGCATCTTATTGTGCCTGAGATCCGTTGTTTTGCCATAACATGCACATTGCTTTATCTTACTGCTTGAAGACAAACACCTCTGTGATGGTTGGAAAGCTTTCTGTTGATTTGTTGTTTTCACACCATTTAATACTATAATGGTGAAAAACAGAAAAAAATAATATAAGGATTAATCAAGTTGGCTTTAAAGAAACATTTGGCTAGGTGCAGTAACGATATCTGTATGGGACATAGTGGCATCAATCAGTGTATTTGGATGCTTTTCACACAGAGAGAACTTTCAAAACTTGTGATACAGACCTCCATTCTGCCCTGTATCTAAAAGTCAGCTGGAGTTGGTACAGGACAGTAGTACCTGGCATAAGCAGCCTTTTGTTCTTGTTTCTACCAGGTGGGAAAGTGAGGTCTGTAGAAGCTCCTGCTCCATAAAGGAGCCCAGTTACTGTGCTGCCTCCTTACCACACCTGGCCATGTGAGGAGGGCTAGAACCTCTCTGACATCTCTCTCTGCTTAGAGTAAATATGGGACATCTGGTTCAGGGAGGAATTTCTTACTATATACTGATTATGTGGTACAAAGGTACCTTCTGTGATTAGACATCCCAGACAGAAGATAAATTATTTAGAGAGTAAACATTTTATTATAAGAAAGGGAGGGACAATTTTAATTTTATTAACTGTTCATATAAGCAAGCTGGACTATAAACTATCATCTTTATCCAAGTCAAAACCAGAGCAAATTAATTTATACTAAAGCTGAAGAATGTCTTTCTCTTTTAATGACAATGCAAAGTGGCTCTGTCAGTGGAAATGGACCTCTAGAAACATAGTCCAACTTGTCAGATATGTGTTTGCAATGAAAAAATTAGTCACAGAAAATAAATAATTTCCCAAAATAGTTTACTCCCAGAAACAAATGTATCATCAGATATTGGTGGAATGGTGCATTTATCTCCTGTTTCAGAAAAAAAAAAAAGGTCAAGAGTTGTTTTTTTTTGAAGTGTAGTTGTAAAAGCCTAATTCTGTTAAAAACCTCCTGGAGAAGAATGCATGCTGTGCTCGGACTATCAAGAGTTTTTAAGCATTTAACTGATGAGGCTATCTGAGAGTCTCAAATACTACTCTCCAAATCAATGTGAAAATGAAACACTTTGACTTACTCCATTCAATAAGTAACACACGGATAGTCAACAGTGAAACACTAAGATCCAAAACATTAAGCACCGTGACACATTGCCATTGGATGTTTAGAGTATTGTGAATTAAATAATTTATGAATTATTATATAGCATTAAGATATGGTATTATAATAGGGCAGTCATTTGGGTGAAACTACATTCATATAAGAAAATAAATGCCAGTTTGTGGTAGGTCTAATATTGTCTAGTATTATTAATTTGTATTAGTTGAATGAGCACAAGTCTCCTTAAGTGCAAGCTTGATAACAGGCAAAATGAATTAAAACTCTTTTTAGTTGCTACTTTTAATTTCTTCTCCTGCCCCCTGCCCTTCTCCCCTAGTTAGCCACTGGCAGTGTCTTGGCTTTTACAATTCATGTATGAACTGTTGAAAAACTGCATGGACTATATTGTATTTTTAGTGGTGATTCTTGTGGAAGATGTACAGGATATATGACATTAAAATATATGACGAAGCTGTTGTTTAAACCAGGACGCCTAACCATTTCTTGAATGTGTTTGCAAGGAAAAATGATGATACACAACTGAATGGATGAGTGACAAAAGTGGCCTTTCTGAAGGTTTGGTTTGATTCTTGACTATAACCCAGTAAATGGAACCCAGTCATGGAAATGAACAGAAGCTCTCTGAAAGTAGAGACTAGACTATGCTTAGTAGTGCACTTCACAGTAACTCTGGTTGCAAACTCACATATTTGATTCCAAATCCCATAAGTACCCACTGTTGGCTCACATTCAGCCTCTTCTTTAGTGCAGAACTGGCTCCCAGACGAGAGAGCTTCAACTGGAAGTGCAGATCATATGTGATAGCTGCTCAGACCTTTGTGTTTCACTTAAAACTCAAAGAAGCTGTTCAGTAAATCTGTCATAGGCCCTCTGAGGTCTACTGTGCAAGTCTCAGGGCTCTGTCTAGATCTAGACAAATGTGGGAGCATCCTCCTTGCTGGGGCTGTACCTACCTAGGCCTAGCACGATTAGAGTAAGAAGCAAGTAAGTGCTGGGTCCTGTAACTCTGGGGACATCGGCTTCAAGGCAGGGGAGTCAAATCACCCTGAAGCCTCTTACATCCCAGACTTCATCAGGTCTGCTATGCAATTTGCTTGTGCGAGGAGTTCAGTCCTGACTGAGCCAATGAAGCCTGGCACTGACACGCCAGGGAGATTCTCACAGGGTGTGCTGGGAGATCATAAGATGTGTGAAATGTACAAGGATCACGTCGTATTTAATCCTGGAAAGGCTTATCCTTGCTGAGTGCAAAAGCAGGTAAGCCCAACAAGCCTAGTAAAGTGAGTTGAATGCAACAGGCATCAGTTGTGAATGAATGTGGGATGACAGTATGGTACAATTAGCCTTACCCACTTGGCTTTGGGAGCTTGAAGCTGGCAACCAGGACTGCACAGATATTCCCAGAAAATGCACTAAACCCCTGTGAGATTACAAGCCACCTTCTTCTTGGTGGTGCAGCAGATTTACGGTGTTATGCTGGAACAGATTTAAAGATATTGTGTGTTAACCATTATCAAATTGTATTTTGACATGAATCTGCTTCATTACATTTTTCTTACTAAAATGATCTGAATTGTGTGCAATACCATTAGCATGTCTGGGAAGACACCTGAAGGTTCGATAAACGTCCTTATTTAAAGTTAGACCTGAGTTTCACATTTAAGTTGGTGTTAAAAGGCTGCAATAAATATTAGGAAATAACAGGAAGGCACAAAAGAAGGAACATAGCTAAAACTGAGAGTAGCAAAGTGAAATGAAGAGTAAGGCTGTGCAGCTCTCTTTCCACTGATCGTGCAAGGTTTTAGTAATCATTGTGGTTGTGTCTCTGCTTCCAAAAAAAGTTGGATGGGAGGAGATATTCAAAGCTAGGACCGCTTTACTTCTTTTAACTAACCATGCTGCTAAATCTGCAAATAATTGTCTGAGTAAACATCACCTGTGGAAACAAACTATATCTGTCTACACATACTGTTGGACCAAAGGTGTCGTATGGATAGCTATACCACATTTGTAGTAACTGAAACAGAAACAAGGAAACAGAAACTTTTTTCTAAATGTCATTTGACTTTAAGACTCCAGGAGACATAGATCTTAGGTATAGCACTACAAAATGAAAATGTATCTTCTGAGTATATGGTGCTATATTTGTCTACAGATACTAAAAATATTTACAAAATGTATAGGCTAGAGTGTGGTTTTTTTAAATTGTTTAGTGCATGAGTTTACAAATATTGTAGAGCCAAAATTATACACACAATTTGTATACTGTCAGTTGTGCTTGCAGTCAGTGGATCACCGTGTAAATTAGGCCAACATATTTAGTTGAACTTTTTATGCTTGTGTTTATACAGCTGAAGGTTTGAGAGTGTCATCATCTTGGCATAAGAGATTTTCACTGACCATCCAAATATGGCGACTTTGAAAACAGAATGATTTGCATCAACGTTACACAATATTGTAGGACAGAAAGTGAAAGAAATGCCCTGTTCAATGGGTCTGAAGAACTTTCTCTTTTAAAATTTACCATGTATTAATTATGTATGACATTTCAGGGAGTGAGAGTTCCTTGTAGCCGGTGGCAATGAGTTAGTGAAATGAGACATTACTGAAACAGAAAATAAAAATGTGTCAGCATATCGAATTACACAGATATTGGGAGCCTGGATGTATTTGCTAGTTTGGAAAGCTATGTTTGATATTGGAAAATTAAAGCTCTGCACACTGGTTTTAGATAGCAGTACCACATTTCTTTAAAAATAACAATACTGAAGTAGCAGAGTGAAAAGAAATGGAATTCTCATCTTGCAGCATCACTGCAAAGACAAACAATAAATAAAATATCTTCTCTTAACCTATTCCACAGATAATAAAAATGATGATAGAACTACTGAAATGCATTTCAAAGCTAAAAAAAAAAAAAGCTTAGCAACTTCATTCTCATTCAAAAAAAAAAAAAAAAAGGAAGCTTACTGAGGGTGTATATGCTGTGTCTTACTTTGGAAGAATATGTTTCTCTAGTAGTGCACTTTGCTACAAAAATCAAAAGGAATTTCTTCCTTCACACAGGGAAGGAAGGATCCCCAACTTTCTGAGATCAGTAATTGTTTTAATTTAATAATGCTTTATTTTGCAGTGATAGCTGTATTTTTTACAGTATGTTTGGTTGTTCTTTTTATATCTTTTGATCCCATGGAAAGAGAAGCTGTCTGTCTCACAGCCAAAGACAAGCTGTTGAAATGGCTGCCAGCAGAACTGTGGTGTTAAAAAAAAATCCACTAAAACAAAAAATGTCTTGCAAACTGGAAATGGTCGAGCCAGTGGGAAGTCTTTTAACATTCCTCCGACACTACCCACTTGGGTGCCTGTCTCCCTCCTCCTGAAGCATAAGCTTTGTGAGTATTAAAACAGCCAGTGGCTTCACTGATAGCATCTGAAGATTTTCTTCTAGCACTGCTGATATTTTAAGGATGTAATCTTCAGTATTTTCCCTCCTCTTTTATGTCGCTACAATCTCTGTTGTCTTCTTTAGTGTAGTGAAATTCATAAGGGAATTCCTCAAAGTCTCCTGACTCACTGCCGCACAGTGCAGGATGATCCACCCCTAAGCCTGGGTAAACCTCCTTAGCTATGCTGCTACGTGTTGTTAAGGATTTGCAGTCCTGCAGCCCATCTCAAGGTTAAATCAGTTAGACACATATGATGCCTAGTGGACTTAACATTCCAGTTTATCAAAATATTGGAAAAAAACCCCCAGCCTTTATCTTAGCAATTAAAAATTTAAAGTGGGAATACCAGTTCCTACAATATGTGCAAACTGTGGCTATCTGCTAGAACATCAGTGGCTGTCTGCATGCCTTCCACTGCTTTCTTTTCGCTGCTGCCCTTGCTTGGAGTTCTCTGGTTTGTGCTGTCCGTATTCAGTACTGCTAGAGCTTCCATATTCACTGTTCTTCTAGAAGTCTTTGAAATTTGTGGGAAAGCACTAATAAATTTCATCCTTGTTACTTACTTTTTACATTTTGTAGCATTTCCTAGCTCATAGTTTTCATTTATTTTTAAATGTAAATTTAAAAGAAACGAAAAAGTGTTTGCTGCAGAATTTAATTATTTTTAAGTTTCCAAAGTACTACACATTTGTTTTGCAAAAGGAGGGTGTATTGTACTGTGGTATTTATAATGGTTCAGTACAGAGACCACAGGCTTAACAGGAATTATGAGTGCTTTTAATTTCAGTGACTGATAGTACTCAGCTAACCTTTACAGAGGTTTCTCTGTTCTTACGTTCTACAGTCCTAATGCACTTGCAGTCAGTTATACCTGGACTGAAGTATTCTGTTCTCTTCTTCATAGTTTTTACCATTGTATCCATGTGCTGTATCCATCCGCGTGTTAAGCGGTGTGCAGATGACTAATGTCTGTTGTGTTTGTTCTTGGACTCCAGAGAGGCAGCAGTGTGTTCACTAAAGTGGCTTTATTTCGAGAAGGTTATATTAGGAAGCTCAAAAGTATATACTCTAACTTGAATAGGCAGACATGAGTTTTGTGATGATCTGTAGTTCCTCAAGAAGTGGTAAAATGAACAAGCACTCCAAAATCTGTATTTTCCTGATTGTTGAAAGCTCCACTGAGTCAAGCAGAAAAGTGTTGTCAGTCATCATCTGCATCTGTGTGCATAGGCCATCTTTATAGCGACACTGTTTGTGTCAGCAAATGAATGTCCTAACGTGTGATACTCAGTGGCAAACCAGAACAAGGGGTGGAGGACAGATTTGATGCACCTGGTATACAGTTGCTGAGAAGACATGCTGTATTGGTTATGTTGTGCATGGTTTACAGTATTGCCGTGGCAGTCTAACACCTACAGGATACGTGCAGTTTTGGAGAGCAGATCATGGTTTATCAGGATGGAGAAGTCACCCAGCCAGTTGAAGATCCTGTTCAAAGAACTGCTATGGGAAAAGTTAGTGTGAGCTTGCCAGGCAACATACCAAGGCTGTAAATTGCAGAATGCAAGTCATGAGCTGTGTGGTTGTCCAGATAGTGATTTCTCTCTGATTGAAATGTTTATAATGTTTCTCTAAGAAATGGATTAACTACAGAAGTATTCCACTGAATGCCACAGCTGAATGAGAGGAACTGTGGTAAGGGACGAAGTGGTACTAAGAGCAGCAAACTGTGCAATAGATATAAAATCTTAACAAAAGGATATTTTTAAGAGAGTTGTGCCCATGATGAAATTAACTGACAGCAAATGGAATTTAGTAACGTTATTGCTGTTAAAAGTGGAAATCACAGTAAAACATGCTGTTGGTTCTTTAAAACAACAGCAAAAATCTCCTTCCATCTCAAGCCAAAATAAAATAGAAGTAAATTTGAATAAACTATGGAAAGAAAAGTGACTACATTCACATTCATCTTTGTCAGAGGGAACTATTACTGTGTTCTCTATTACATGTAATAAGTAAAAAAATGGAGCCTGTTTTTGACAAAAGCTAGGAAAATGTCTGTGACGATTGTTTCTTGACAGTGAAAAAGGAAAACCAGCCCTTGCTTACTTAATCTTCCTAGTCCTTTATGTCCACAAAGACATGCATTAATTCACTTTTGTTACCATGTCATCTTCCTCCTCAGTCCCTGCTAATGTCATCTTCTGGTCTTATCCTGCTGTGACTGAGCATTACAAAGTTTTTCACGCCTCCATGCGTAAGTCCATCAACCAATTAGTTTTCAGAGCACATGATACATATAGATGGCATGGCAGTGGGTTCAGACCTAGGTCAGCATACTCCAAGCTTTCAGTCAATACGAAAAAAGTATAGGTCTACATTATCAGTTGTATCGATTTAGAGAGTGGATTTTTCATTGTTGTGTCTTTCTCAAACTTACTTCCAGCTGTGATCACCACTGTTATTCTGATATTTGTCTTGACATTCACCACAGAATTTCTCACCATGACAAACACCGATTTTAAACAAGCACCTGAAATGTATCAAAGTACGGGTTTCATATTGTCTTTTGATAGGTTTTACTTGCACATCTTGCATACCTGTCTTTTAGAACATCCCAGCAACATATCCAATTTTTACACAGCTTCTGTTGTCTTCTGAAAAAGTTTGGAGGACTTGGTGGTGAATTTGTCTCAAAAATATGTATTACTTGTGAACTAGTATAGAACACAATAGGTAATGTTTTAATTGAACTAAAGTGTCAGATTTTCAAAGCCCAAATTAAAATGATCAATCAATTATTATTGAGTTTAATGTAGATTGAAACAAATGTGAATAAAACAGTAAAACACCCTGGATTAGAATGAATTTACCTTGACATTTTGATGGAGGCAATGAATATTATATTGTTGCTGCTTTATTTTCATGCCATATGATAATGAAGCTCTAATGATGAAATCTGTGTCCCACTATCATTTATTTCACTGAGGGGCAGAAATTTAGCTTAGATTTAGAAACTTTTTGGAAATCTGCTTTCTGTTCTCAGTTACATGTCTTTTTGTACAATCAGTCTGTGGAAATCTGTAGGGTAGATATTCTTATGCAGAGACACAGTCCCTCTGAACTTAAAGACTTCAAGGATCTCCTTGCAGGACTTAGGTAGTTTAATAGCTCATTCATAGATGTTTAAAGATGTTTGAAGGGTTACATCTTTTGTTGTTGTTGTTCATAAGAAAAATGGTTGCAAATTGGGAAGCTCGCTGAAACATATAACTTTGACTTCATTGTATGATATATATGAAGTCATCAGAGCCTTTCCTTATGCAGAGAATTTCAAAAGACATTTCTAGTCCATATATAGAGTTGATCTGAGAAGGAAGGTAAAAGTGCGCCTTATGAGATTCCTTTGATAAATCAGAATTTTAAACAAATAAAACATAATTAGGCTCCTACAGATAATTTAAAAATATCCTCAGGCCTCTGACATATCCATATTTCTACAGCAGCCAGTGGCAAAGATGTCTTTAAAGGAAATAATAAAACAAAACCCACAATACGGGTTGTTGGGTTGTTGCTGTGGGTATCCTCCAAATCCGGGCAGTGGCATATCATAACGAAGACTGGGCCAGGAAACTGCCCGCTTACATAGAACTAAAAGTGAGCATCTACAATCAGATACACAGCCAAAAACTCTTAAGTACTTCTGGAAAGCCTTTTCAACTTCAATCACATTACCTTTGCTATGTATTGAACTGCTGTTGTATGAGTGGCTTCAGTTAAAAAACATAGGAGCTTGAAAAAAATTTAAATGCTAAAAAATTATTGACCCTCAGTACATACCAAGTACATACCATGAGTTAAAAGAGGGTGTTGACTAGGAATATTGAATAAAAATCATCCTGTAAGTTATCACATCTCAAAATGAAGCTGTCAAAATCAACAGATTTCCACCTTTTCTAGACAAATAGCTTCTGCTGTTTCTGTTTTCCTTGATGGGAATTAAGCTATTATAACTCCATATAATACACTGAATAGGTGCACTGCAATACAATACACAATTTAAAATACTTCTGATTGATAGTACTGAAAAATAAGGTTTTGCATATTTTTTTCTATAGGAATGTTGGTTATCAGTGACTGTGAGAGAATGAGGTTGGTAAAATACATTTTTTTCTGCAAGTTAAAAAAAAATTGGCTGCCAAAGATAAATATAAGTATTTAGACATCCAAAAATTATTTGATATTTTAGAACTAATGATTACTGTGAGGAAGGTGGAAGCTGCTGAATAACTAGCAGTGTTGATGATGAGTCTGCCAAACTGAGTAGTTCAGGATAAAATACAGCTGTTCAGACATCAATAACAACTAAAACTAAAAGTTTTTCCTCTTTTATCGCCAACTGTGTCCTGCTTTGCCTGAATTCCCAAATCTACTGAACTGGATAGTTGTTACCAATCATCTCCAATCTGTGTGAACATAGGCACTTTTGTTCTTTATGACAAAAAGAGGTGAATTTTGCCCAAGCATCTGCAAAAGAAAGTACTGAATTCTAAACGATAGGGTGCCATTGTGGGAAACTATCAAGAGACAGTTCACTGAAGCCTTTTTCCTTTTTCTGTTTACTTTATTTGAACTATTGACCTTGCAAAAATATTCAGTTTTCTGTGAGGCTTTTTTTGGAATGGATTTGGTGCCTGAGCTTTGAAACATGTATGATCAGACCCAGCTTATCTCTGAGGCTGCTGGGTTTTCTAACTCACCGTGCTGGAAAACACACCAATCTTGGGAAATCAAGCTAATGTCTCTCAGCTGTGCAGAAAAAGTGTGAACAGCTCTGTCAAATGAGCTACCCCCATCTCCTTTTTTTCAGGCAGCATCTTATACTCAAGCAGTCACTTCACATTTGCCATTTGAGCAGTTGTGATATAACTGCTGTTTTATTGCCTATAGGAGAGTTTCTCTGAGGAAACAGAAGCTGGTCTTCCAGCTACCCTGGCCAAAAAGGGTTTTAGTCACAGGACTCTATTACTGGTGAATGAATAAGGAATCCTGACAGGATTACAAGAGAATATGAACACATAGCTCTGGCCTAAAGGTTGCTAATTGACCAAGTGGTAATATGAGGGGAAGTATTTTCCAGCCTTGAACCTCTTTACCCCCAGATAAGTATATTAAATGCCATCAGTTAACCCCTAGAGTCAATAACCCAGTGCTGCCAGAGACATGCCTGATATGATAGACCCTCCTGCTTTCTAATAAGCGGCAATGTGTAAAGTACAGTCATAGGTCCAAATGAGTCATAGATCTGTTCCTTTGTTGGATGGAAAGATATCTCTGGGCATTTAAAAGGTTAAACAAAATTTTTAGCGTACTACTACAGTGGCTTAAAAATGCATGAAAAATATAAAGCGAAAGAGCAGTCAGGAAAGAAATTAGAACAGTGTAAAGTGAAAAAAAAAAATCAATAATTTAGCTTTGGAATCGAGTTGATTCCCCCCCATTTGTTTTATTAGATTTTTACTATTTTCTCCAGATAACTCAGCAAATTCACTCTTCAGGTAACTATCTCCAGCTTAGTTACTTCCCTTACTTATTCTCACGTCATATATATTACTAATTTTCACTGAAAAATATCAAAGCTATTATGTCAAGTGGGGATAAATTTATGAATAATAAGTTAGACTTTGTAAAACGTTTTCAATCTTATGAGATGTAATTTCTCTACCTTTTTTTTTTTTCCCTATGGCATCTTGCATTTAATTTCCAGACAGAATATTTCTGTTGTCAAGATACTGTCTTCTAAAACAATGTTTTTCCTGTGGTAAAAAGATGTAAAAATCTGTATCAATTTATGTCTGCAGAAAAATACACTTAAGACTTCATTCTTGTTATCTTAGAAGATATTTAAAGTAAAAATTTTCCATTCTGGGAGGTGAGTATTGCCCTCCCAGTTTAGTAGAAACTAGAATCTTCTTTGTACTTGCATTACGCAGGACTTTACCTCTTGTCTGATTTCACTGAAATTACTGGGGTTACTCATGTAATATGGTACCAGTCAGAAGATATATCAGTGGCAGACTCAGCCATGTGGAAGCTGTAGTTACTTAACAAAGGTATTGTCTTCACTGACATAGAAGTATTTATCTATATTTTACAGTGTGATGACTAATTCTGTTGTTTATGATGGGAGCCTGACAAATAATGTGTATTTGGCCACCAGAAACCATCTCAGTTGCCTTGAGGCACCTCACATTTTTGCATTAATGGATGAAAAATTACATTTGCCATTTCTTTTTTTTTTTTGGGGGGGGGGGGGGGGGCCTGTGCTTCGTAAGATG